>CM041716.1:23529012-23831512 GCA_023373845.1 Nibea coibor | reverse complement strand
TGGCTCCTCAGCAGTGGCTGCCCATCATCCGCATCACCACCACCAGCTCCAGCACCTTCCGCCTCCCCACATGCACCACCACCGCACGGGCCAGCATCATTTGCAGCACCCGGGCTCTGCAGCCGCTGTGCACACAGTTCAGCAGCACACCTCCACAGCTGCTGCTGCGGCGGTGATGCTCAACCCTGGCCAGCAGCAGCCCTACTTTCCCTCTCCTGCCCCTGGACAAGCCCCAGGACCGGCGGCAGCGGCGGCTCCTGCCCAGGTTCAGGCTGCCGCTGCTGTCAAGGCTCACCACCACCACCACCACCACCATCATCATCAACAGCAACACACGCACCACCTACAACCACAACTGGACATAGAGCCTGACAGGCCCATCGGCTATGGAGCGTTTGGGGTTGTCTGGTAAGTGCACTGCAAGTTTGAACATTCATGCATGTTTAAGCACATTATACTCCAGTCATGTGACCTGGGTTGCTGAGTGTTAAAGCTCCATGAGTTTTTCCAGGCACCCACAGGTTCTATTTATTTCAGCATCATGTGAAAATGAACTAGTCTTTAGACTTAATTCTTCATACTGGCATCATGTTGTCACTGCAAACATGCCAGATATCATCACTGGAATTTTACTTGTCAGTAATGCCATGTATGTATGTGAAGTGACAAGAGGAAGCGGTAAAGAACTTGTGATGTGATAAATTTCCTCCAGAAACTTTCATGTCTCTGCAGCTTGGTATTTATACTGTAGTGGCATGAATGTCTAAAGGATGATTAAAAATGTATTGAGCAGTCTACATTTTATAGCAGACAATGATCAGCTGTCATGTGTACATGCAGCAGGGAAACATAATCCACTGCTGCATTTATTAACTAGTGGAAAAGGTCAATGCCAGTTAGCACTATGATAACAAGTGACAGCACTTGGGTAATCTCGTTGAGCTTGAACTTAAGAACTGAACATCTGGAGTCCAAAAGATGTGGACCTTCATCAGACAGGAAGGGTCTCATACAAGTTGCATTATGAGACATGTAGGATCCAGTGTTTTGGGAGCTTGACTATACTTTGTCCTAAATACTAAAGTTAGAATACATTTTATTAGGGCCCTAGCACGCACTGTGTGCGAGGCCCTATTGTTTTTCAAATGTTTATTTATTTTTTTTATTTTTAGGGCCCGAGCACGCACTGTGTGCAGGGCCCTATTGTTTTTCGTTTGGTCATTTTCTTCCGCAAAATAAATCGCGTTTTTGACGGCCTATATGTACTCGTAAACTTACGAAAATTTGCCTACCCCCCCCAAAGTCGGGCGTAAAATTGCGCATTTTGGTGGTCTCGCACATGGACGTACAAAAATGGCTCTACGGCGCCACCTACGTTTTCGTTTTCGGAGGAGCCCCTGGACACGGTTTCATCCATGTGTACGAAATTTAGTGGGACTATGTAAGATACTGATCCGCACAAAAAAGTCTCTTGGTGACCCAGGCTATCGCGAAGTGTACGGCGTCCATTTTGTTTCAAAGTTGGCGTTTTTGTGTTTTTTGGGGTAATTTTCAGGGGTCGTATTTGAACGAACTCCTCCTAGAGCTTTCATCCTATCTGTTTGAAACTTGGCATGTGTGTTCTCGACCATGAAAAATTATCAAAATCGTGAGTTTCAGATCTACTGCGTCAGAGGGGTGGGGCCATGAAATTTGGCGAGTCGTCATGAAATTTCGACGTGCTATAACTTTGCCAAAAATACTCCAATCTTCACCAAACTTCTGATATATAATCGCAGTCTGGCCTAGAATACATTTCCATAAAAATATTTGGAGATTTTCACAGCGCCTCCTAGTGGTGGTTTCGACCTGGTTAAGAAGGGGTCCTATTTGAACGAACTCCTCCTAGGGATTTTATCCAATTCACTTCAAACTTGGTAGGTCCATTCATATAGACTTCCTGAGTAAAAGTTATCAAAATTATGAATTTTGATGAAACGGTGTGGGCGCGACGCTCCGTCAGATTTGACCATTTGTCCCAGTTCTGGCTAATGTGTGTGGTCAGTTGAGCAAAATGCTTTGAAAGCTTTGAAGGCTCGCGTGTTTTCGGCCTTCTGACGTGCCAGCCCGTCGAGTTGTGCGGGAGTGCGAGGGCCCATTCAATGCTGCTTGCAGCTTTAATTTTTTTTTTTTTTTTTTTTTTTTTCAAAATTGTTGGGCTTTCATATACTTTCTCAGAGCTGTCTGAAACTTCTTATGCTTATTAAGACCAATATTATACCAATTTCAGCTCCATAATTAAATAGGGGGCGGGACAAAATCACTCTATAGCGCTCCCTTGAACTTTTATTTGAACTTTTCCAGCCACACCACAGTTTTGGACACAGTTATGAACCCTTATTGTTGCTCTTTCGATGACTGCATTGGCTGACAGACAGGGCAGACAGGGGAGAATGTAAGTACGGTCCGGTACTGTGTACCACTAAAACGTTGAGTGGTGGTATGAGCAGCT
The DNA here is from genome assembly GCA_023373845.1 of Nibea coibor. NCBI lineage: Eukaryota > Metazoa > Chordata > Actinopteri > Sciaenidae > Nibea > Nibea coibor. Next base: position 23,829,021 of record CM041716.1, on the reverse strand, counting down.
GCCTGTTATAAAGCCCCCATTCAGAACCAGTCACAGCCGCACTCTGGGTCAGAAAATAGATCCTTTAGCAATATGCAGTCTTGAAAACTACTTTGTCTGTTCCTTTTTAACTCATTCCAAATAGTTTCTGAACTGTCTGTGCTGTGTTTTAGTCCATACTGGATGGAACCTTGGGCATCTCTCTCTCTCCCCCTCTTTAAGCATCATTAGTGAAAGCAAATATTTCCTGTGGATAATTTACATTTAAAAGCATTCCCAGGAAAAGGAAAATTGTGAAATATCTCTACTGTTGATTGCGGTCAATCTACTGTCAAAGTGAAATCAGAAAGTCCCTAAATGAAAGTTCCTGTGGTTTGGTAATGTGAGCTATTGGTGGTGTTTGGAACAGAGTCTGGCTTTGAAGCCTTGTATCTTGGTCCCTCGCCATCTGTTTGCTTTGACTGATCCAATTTGAAAAGGTTCACTGAAGGTTACACTTGGAAGGGCTCTAGTGTGTTTAGTTAGAACACTTATTTTTTTTAACCACTGCACCAACCTTTCTTTCCATAATTTTTGACTATTTCTGATAGATATGTTTTATTTAAGACTAGACATATATAGTTGTTGTGCTTGCAGATTTGCCGCTTTTTGTCATAGACAGTGTTGGGCAAGTTACTCTAAAAAAGTAACTTTTAGTTTCAAGTAATTTTTTAAATGCTCAAATGTATCAAAGAATTTGGACTCCACCTCCATCCCTCTTTGACGGACTGTAAAATACATGTGTGTTCAGTTATTTATGATAAATCTGAATATTATAATGAAATGGACACTTGATATAATACATAACAGAAATCCATAGTGCACAAACCTAAACTATTTTAACGTTGCTGTGAGAAAGTGAGACTAGCATCTAATAGAATGTCATGGATTATTGTAGATATTATAATTACTATGTTTATATAGTGTTTATGCCTGACACCGACGTGGAGAGGCTCGTCTCCAGGGCATAATGTGCATTTCATTGTTACGCGTTCCCTTAATTTGTTGGAAGGAAAAGTAATGGCTATACTTCCATTTAAAGAAGGCTACTTTTGGATTATTCAGACTCGCTATTCCTGTTTCTCTCACGTGGATGTCCTGTGTCGTCTTTGTGTATCTTACAATTTGTGTAAGCAACTCCCCCCAATCATAGTAACACGCATTTTTTGCTGTTATTATGATGGGAAGAGTAACCTAATAGATTACTCATTCCTGAAAAAACGCTGTTACTTATAGTGCCATTATTCCCATCACTGAAGGTCTGCACTCTCCAAGTGCCCTAGTAGTCACAGAAATGATCATGAATCAGCCTCTTGGGTCCTTGAGTGCTTACATCAAATGTCAAAAGTGACATCGACCTAAGAAGACCAGTTGCCTCGATGGATCATGTTCTTTGATTTCTCCAGTGCCTTCAACACAGTCCACCCTACACTGCTGAAGGAGAAGCTCCAGGTGATGCAGGTGGATACCTCCACAATCTCCTGGGTAACTGACTACCTGATGGACAGACCACAGTTTGAGGTTGAAGGGTTGCGTGTCTGATTGGGTGGTTAGCAACACAGGCGCACAGCAGGGGACTGTACTCTCACCTTTCTACTTTGCACTGTACACCTCAGACTTTCAGCACCACTCTGAGCCCTGTCATCTGCAGAAATTCTAAGATGGCTCTGCAGTTGTGAGGTGTATCAGTGATAGGGGGAGACTAAGTACAGGGATGTGGTTGATCGCTTAGGAGCAACCACATCGTCTTGAATGCGCCCAAAATGAGGGAGGTGATTGTGGTCTGACCTGAGCACAGTTTCCATCATGGTTGAGGATGTGGAGGTGGTGCAGGACTGCAAGTACTTGGGTGTGCACCTGGATAACAGACTGGACTGGCGATGCAACACTGAGGCTGTCTGCAGGTCGGGACAGAGCAGAATCTACTTCCTGAGGAAGCTCAGGTCCTTTTAATGTGTGCAGTAAGATCTTGCAGATGTTCCACCAGTCTGTTGTTGCGAGTGCAATCTTCTTTGCAGCCATCTGTTGGGGCAGCAGCATCAGAGCCAGTGGCACAAAAAAACTGAACAATCTGATCAAGAAGGCTGGCCCTGTGTTGGGGACTGCACTGGAGCCCCTGCAGCTGGTTGTGCAAAAGAGGATGCTCCACAAACTGTATGTATCAGTATTATGGACAACAACTCCCATCCACTACATGACCTCCTGCTTAAACAACAGAGCAGTTTCAGTCGGAGACTCCTGCAGCTCCACTCTAAGAAAGACCGCTACAGGAAGTCATTCCTACCAACTGCCATAACTCTGTATATTGACTCCCTCTGCGCAGAGAGAGGAAACTCATTCTGGAACAGTTGAGGATGTATATTTTTCTTATGAATATTTTATAATGCTGCTGCAATGAAAGAATTTCCCTTCAGGGATAAATTAAGTACTTTATCTATCTAGCTATCTATCTATCTAGCTAGCTAGAAACAATACCGTAGTGCTAACTCCTCATAAGAGCCAGTGAAGTTTAGTAATATTGTGTTTTCCCTCTTCACTCAGGTCAGTGACGGATCCCAGAGATGGAAAGCGAGTTGCTCTCAAGAAAATGCCCAATGTCTTCCAAAATCTTGTTTCTTGTAAGAGGGTATTTCGGGAACTGAAGATGCTGTGTTTCTTCAAACATGAAAATGTAAGTACACACATACAATTGCACTCGTCGACTTCATGACCACCTGGTATTGGGAAGTCTGGATCCTGAGCCAGCCGTAAATGACAACAGCTCATTAAAAAGCCTTACATGAGCACAGAGGAAAATAAATTAGGTTCACACAGCAATGTAACTTCAGGAGAATCTCAAAACACAGCTCCAACAAGCAAGACGAGGGTCATGTGACTGACAAGGATAACTGACATTGATTGAGACATTCTGTGATAGTAATGTTAGACTTACAGTGGTGGTCAAAAGTTTACATACACTTGTAAAGAACATAATGTCATGGCTGTCTAGAGTTTCCAGTTATTTCTACAACTCTGATTTTTCTCTGATAGAGTGATTGAAACAGATACTTCTTTGTCACAAAAAACAATCATTAAGTTTGGTTGTTTTATGGCTTTATTATGGGTCAACTGTAAATGTGACCAAATCTGCTGGGTCAAAAATATACATACAGCAACATGAATTAGCAATTTTGGTGACTTAGAAAGTCTTGTCAATGAAATGAGCTTTATAGCATGGCCTCTTAACTTCTTGTGAGTAATTATGAGTGACTACAGCTGGTGACTTCTCTGAGGCCATTCAAATAGGGCCCACTGGATACAAACACCTTCAAACACCCACAGATGCTACAATGGGAAAGTCAAAGGAGCTCAGCACAGATCTGAAAAAGCGAATAATTGACATTTCAAAGCAGCTGCAGGTCCCAAGAGCAACAGTGCAAACAACTGTTTGTAAGTATAAAGTGCATGGCACTGTTTTGTCACTGCCACGATCAGGAAGAAAATGCAAGCTATCACCTGCTGCTGTCAGAAAATTGGTCAGGAGGGTGAAGAGTCAACTGAGAATCACCAAAAAGCAGATCTGCCAAGAATTGGAAGCTGCTGGAACACAGGTGTCAGTGTCCACAGTCAAGCGTATTTTGCACCACCATGGACTGAGAGGCTGCCGTGCAAGAAGGAAGCCCTTGCTCTAGAAGTGGCATCTTAAGGCTCGACTGAAGTTTGCTGCTGATCACATGGATAAAGATAAGACCTTCTGGAGGAAAGTTCTGTGGTCAGACGAAACAAAAATTGAGCTGTTTGGCCACAATGCCCAGTAATATGTTTGGAGGAGAAAAGGTGAGGCCTTTAACCCCAAGAACACCATACCTACCGTCAAGCATGGTGGTGGTTGTATTATGCTCTGGGCCTGTTTTGCTGCCAAAGGAACTGGTGCTTTACAGAGACTAAATGGGATAATGAAGAAGGAAGATTATCTTCAAATTCTTCAAGATAACCTAAAATCATCAGCCCGAAGGTTGGGTCTTGGGCGCAGTTGGGTGTTCCAACAGGACAATGACCCCAAACACACATCAAAAGTGGTAATGGAATGGCTAAATCAGGCTAGAATTAAGGTTTTAGAATGGTGTTCCCAAAGTCCTGACTTAAACCCCATTGAGAACTTGAAGCGGAAAATTCTGAAGAAACAAGTCCATGCCAGAAAGCCAACAAATTTAACTGAACTGCACCAATACTGTCAAGAGGAGTGGTCAAATATTCAACCAGAAGCTTGTGGATGGCTACCAAAAGCGCCTAATTCAAGTGAAAATGGCCAAGGGACATATAACCAAATATTAGCATTGCTGTATGTATATTTTTGACCCAGCAGATTTGGTCACATTTTCAGTTGACCCATAATAAAGTCATAAAAGAACCAAACTTCATGAATGTTTTTTGTGACGAAGAAGTATCTGTTTCAATCACTCTATCAGAGAAAAATCAGAGTTGTAGAAATAACTGGAAACTCTAGACAGCCATGACATTATGTTCTTTACAAGTGTATGTAAACTTTTGACCACCACTGTAGTTAGCAAGGCTACTGAACAGTAGACTACAATTGTCTTTGGCTGTCTCCATCTGTCACAAGGCCCCCTTCGTTGCACATCACAGTAGTCCATTCAGAACATGACAAGTCCCTTCCTTTGACTCAAGACTAGGGGTGGGTGATATATATCGTCTGCGATATTTCGTGAATGTTATTTTAACGATTTACAAATTTACATTATTGAATATTCAAGTTATCTCACCAAAACAATGACGCACACGACAAAGCGCTTCACATTATCTATACACGGCGCATCTAAACAGTTACCAGAAGACCAGTTGAGACAGGGAGCTTGATGATGAGCAAAGGGAGTGAGGTGGAGAGACGCTGTTTGTGTGCCCGCATGGCGCTGTGTAGCTGTCTCCACGGACGCAGAGGGAGGGAGAGAAACATTTCACTGCACGTCCCCCAATATAAATTTCACTGGTTAAAAAATTACTTCGGAGTTTTAACTCTACATAGCATAATCTACAGAGTATGCACATACGGCAGTTCTTCGCTGGGCTATTCATTCCACATACACAATGTGCGCCATGCAAGGCTGGTTTCACGTGTAGCGACTTTGGACTCATTAACATAAAGTATGCAACTTGCCATGTTCATGTCACTCCTGGGAAAGGAAGCTGGCGAGGGAGAGCACACTCTGTGCCGTGTGTGTGTGTTCAGTGTCTGCATGTCCTTGGTGAACCAGTAAAGAGTCCAATCTTAATCAGCTGTGTAAGTCGCTTCACAACAAAGCAGATTATCTAGATTCAGCTTGTTACACTGAAAATGATTTAATATCTACAGAAGTAGGGGTGCTTTACACGTCACTTGTTTTTATTTAATTATTTTTGGAAAATATTGAGAAAATATTATTGTTAAAATCCTGAAAAATATCGATGTATTATTTTTTTTTGTCCATATCGCCCACCCCTACTCAAGACACACTGTGGTTGCAGCTCCTCCCTATCTAATTTGCATATTGCGATGAGATCACTATATGAGCAGAATCAAAATATCGAAGACTTGTTAACACCAAATATAAATGTTCTGTAATTAGATGTAATTATGGAGAAAACAACTGCAGACACAGATACCGTGACATATGATTGTAACTGTCCTCAGGTGCTCTCTGCTCTGGATATACTACAACCTCCACACATCGACTACTTTGAAGAAATGTATCCTACACCATGAATAAATTCAAAGGTCGATGGAAGGATTTCTGTATTGACAGGTTGTACAATGATAAAACCTGTGTCTAAATCTAAACCTGTGGCCACACAGTGTGGATTGTTTTCAGGCAACAGGGCAGCCCTCTAGTGCCTTTTATCAGACTACAGTAAAATGTCCACTTCAAAAACTCAGTCCAGTTGAGTGTGAATTATATATTTAATATTAATAAATGTAACATGTGACCCAGCAGGCCCCATAGTTACAACCTACCGCTAGATCAGAATCAGATCAGAATGTCTTTCTGCTGGTGGTTCTCAGTGAAATTACCTGTTTGTGCCCTTGGATATGTTTTTTCCCATAACTCCTATTCATCAGTTATGTGGTGACTGAACTGATGCAAAGTGACCTCCATAAGATCATCGTATCACCACAGCCTCTAAGCTCAGACCACGCCAAAGTCTTTCTTTATCAGATTTTGCGAGGTAGGTTCTCTTCTTGTTATTGTCTCTGTAAGATGTTCCTACTTCAACAGCAATAGGGATGAAATGTGCAGTTATGTGTGTACAGGAAGGGAAGGATGGACTGTCACTAAAAAAAATAGATGGAATGCAAGCAGTAATATGGTGTAAACAAGTCTTTTGTTTTTATATTAACAGCTAATCTGGCTGCATTCCTCTGAACTCCTCTACAACAATAAATTCAAATGTTTGTGACTGAACTAAGCTTTTTCAACTAGAAACATTTGTGCAGGAAGTATTGAGTTTCATTAACTGATACTAAAGTCGGCGTGTCTGTAAGTAATTAGTGAATGAAAAGAGACTGATATCACTGTCATTTGAATTCTGGCTTTTATTTGAGAACTTATGGTCTAAGTAACTGATTTTTTTTTAAAAAAATATGTGTGTTAACCAAACCAAGAACCCAATCTCAAACTGCTTCAGCATCTAAAAGAAAAAAGGTGAGGTCTATTTCTATGTTACCTGAGAACACAATTCCATCTTTCCATTTTCCAAATGGACAATATTGATCGGGCTAGTCGAATTACTAAATAAATTTATTTACAAAAAAAAAAAAAATGCTTTGTACAGTAACAATGATTGACACATTGAATAACATTTCTGTATTACCAATATATGAATGGACAGCTATTTGGAATTGTGTGCAAAAGCCTCAATCATCAGCACACTCTCTCAACCTGTGGTTGACACTGTATTCGTTATCTGATTATACTATTGTCTCTTTCTCCCAAACTGTCATCACCACCAGGACTCAAATACCTTCATTCTGCTGGCATTCTACACCGAGACATCAAGCCTGGCAACCTTCTGGTTAACAGCAACTGCGTGCTCAAGGTGCATGGAAGATGCTATGTGTCTACTTTTTTATGTCAACTTAACATTTCAGAAAGAAACTTTGCATTCCACCCAAGAACAATATCATTGTTGTGGAGAAATCGCTGAAGCCAAAGGTCAGTGGTGAGGTCAGGAAGAAAGAAAGTGTTCAGGAGCCTCTGATGTCTCATGCTGTATTATTTATTGACACTTGGCCAAGGAGAATTAGAGACATTCTCATAAAGCATCAGAAGTGCCTGAGTCGGTCTCACATTCTGCCCAACTCATGCTGGTGGATAGACTTTAAACCCCGAGATAACATCACAAACACTATACGCCCCGAATTAGGTAAAAGAGAATGCTTTTACCAAGAATGGTGTCTTCGTCAACATGATTAAGTCCGGAGACACAGATGTCTGTTTACGCAGATTGGAATGTCAATGGCAAGCTGTCTATTATGTCCAAGCATGCAGCACCAGAGTCCTTCGACCCTGGCCACAACAGTGTTGAGATAGGACGACACCTGCTACTCCCAGCCAAAGACAAACAGCTAATACTGCTGAGGACCTCAAGGCCCACACATGACTTTGTGTAACCTTGTATAATGTCTGTGTGTTTGTGCTTTTATTATATTCCATTTAAAAGTATGTATGTGTCACTCAGAACACTACAAGAATAGAAAATTCCATAACAATCATTGTGACTATAGTGGTGATTTGCACTTGAAAACATAAAACCTGAAACTGAAATTTCAAGTTTTGATCATGAATTTTGAAAAATACAGCAACCTATTCAAAATAGTGTACACATTCTTCCTACGGTTAAATACAATTAAGATCAACTGTGGTAATTCTTTTGAATAAATTATTTTCTTTTTTCACTTTCACATTTTTCTTTCAGTTGCTTGTTTTATCTTTTCAGATAAACTTCCACTTGCATGCAATGCACAAATATAAGGCTAAAACTGTTTTAATTTCCACTGTAAGGCCAATGCTGTATGTCAACTTATTAAGTTTTAATATTCTTCAATACGTGGTCAGTTCATCCAAATATAGCCTTTTTCAATTTTGTTCTGACATTTTTGTTGATGTGGTGTCCGGCAGCAGTGCAACAGGCTCAGCTGCAGAACCCAGCACACAGATGAGAAAAGTTAAATACGTTTGGGAAATCATTTCTTTCTGACATCTTTAAGTGGTGAATTAGCAACACGATAGGTTAAACATAGGGCTAACGTTAGCATCGAGTAGCTTAACAAAGAATTACCACAGTTGATCTTAATTAGATTTGACCTGAGGAAAAATGAGTATGTAACCCCCTGCACCATACTTTATGTGTTTTAAATAGAAACCAGGGGCTCAACCTCTAATCTAGATTCGATGAGGAGATTGGTTGTAATCTATTTGTTTGGCTGGTTAAGTAAACAAGCATCCACCCCAAAGAACACACAACAACATATAGGTCATGAGGAAAAAAAGTAAGAATGTATTATTGCCAATAAGACACTCTAAAATTAGGACATCACATTATACAATCTTGACCTTAAGCATGTGAAAATAAATGACAAAAATACGGGGGAAAAAAATATGACCAGTTATTACCTGTCAATAATATATAGGATAAGCAATGAGCTGGTAACAGCAAATTCCAAAATTTACCAATAACCAAAGGTAGGTCAGATAACCCCTGTGAGATCTCACAAAATGTTCCAGGTTCAAAGTTCAAATGAACGGAACAAGATGATAAAGACAAAAATTAATTTTAAAAAAAGGAAGGAAAATAAAATGAGTGCACTCAGAAGTCCTACCACTCTCTTATACAACAAATGTCCGACGAGCTCGTTTGAGGTGGGCATATGAGATGGCGGACAGCGACAACTCTGGATCCAGATGAAGCTCTACAAAAAAACAGTCTACACAAATACGCAGGACAGTTAGTATTCATGAGTCCATTATAAATGTCCATTAATACTTAATACATGGAGACATGCCTCAACACCACGTGCGGCTACTAGTTGCCCACAAGCTAAATGGCGATTAACCGAATAATATGCAACACATTACCTGACTGGTAATTGAGCAGGATTCATAGGGCACACAATATTATCATCATACATAACCCATATCTCCATTAAGATTATCCCGACTAGTTTTGATAGAAGTTCAGGGATTCTCAGAAATTTTTTTTATCTGCGTGCATGGTTTGCTAATGGGGATGTCCTGGGTTGGTGGAGGGAAGACCTCCTCAATCCCACCAGCACGTCTTCCACTGAGGAAGCAGAGTCTGGGGATCCCATGGTGGGCTCGCCAGTCTCTGTGGCTGAAGTCGCTGAGGTAGTCAAAAAGCTCCTTGGTGGCAAGGCCCCAGGGGTGGATGAGGTCCGCCCGGAGTTCCTCAAGGCTCTGGATGTTGTGGGGCTGTCTTGGTTGACACGTCTCTGCAACATTGCATGAACATCGGGGGCAGTGCCTCTGGACTGGCAGACCGGGGTGGTTCCCCTCTTCAAAAAGGGGGGACCAGAAGGTGTGCTCCAACTATAGGGGGATCACACTTCTCAACCTCCCTGGGAAGGTCTTTTTGGGGGTCCTGGAAAGGAGGGTCCGCAAGATTGTCGAACCTCGGATTCAGGAGGAGCAGTGTGGTTTTTGTCCTGGTCATGGAACTGTGGACCAGCTCTATACCCTTAGCACGGTCCTGGAGGGTGAATGGGAGTTCGCCCAACCAGTTTACATGTGCTTTGTGGACTTGGAGAAGGCGTTCGACTGTGTCCCCCGGGGAACCCTGTGGGGGGTGTATATATGGGCCGTCTGGTCCCTGTACTCCCGATGCCAGAGCTTGGTCCGCATTGCTGGCAGTAAGTCAGACTTGTTTCCAGTGAGAGTTGGACTCCACCAGGGCTGCCCTTTGTCACCGATTCTGTTCATAACCTTTATGAATAGAATTTGAAGGCGCGGTCAGGGCGTTGAGGGGCGAAGGTTCGGTGGCCTCAGGATTGGGTCACTGCTTTTTACAGATGACCTGGTCTTGTTGGCTTCATCAGAGCGTGATCTTCAGCTCTCTCTGGAGCGGTTCGCAGCCAAGTGTGAAGTGGCTGGGATGAGAATCAGCACCTCTAAATCTGAGGCCATGGTTCTCAGCCGGAAAAGGGTGGAGTGCAGTCTCCAGGTTGTGGGTCGAGATCCTGCCTCAAGTGGAGGAGTTCAAGTATCTCGGGGTCTTGTTCACGAGTGAGGGAAGGACGGAGCGGGAGATTGACCATCCGTCGTGGTGAAGAGGGAGCTGAGCCGAAAGGCGAAGCTCACGATTTACCCGTCAATCTACGTTCCTATCCTCACCTATGGTCACGAGCTTTGGGTAGTGACCGAAAGAATGAGATTGCGGATACGAGCGGTTGAAATGAGTTTCCTTCGCGGAGTGGCTGGGCTCTCCCTTAGAGATAGGGTCAGAAGCTCGGCCATCCACGGGGAGCTCGGAGTAGAACCGCTACTCCTCCACATTGAGAGGAGCCAGTTGAGGTGGCTTGGGCATCTAGTGAGGATGCCTCCTGGACGCCTCCCTGGTGAGGTGTTCCAGGCACGTCCAGGACACGCTGGAGGGACTATGTCTCTCGGCTGGCCTGGGAACGCCTTGGGGTCCCCCTGGAAGAGCTGGACGAAGTGGCCGGGGAGAGGGAAGTCTGGGCCTCCCTGCTGAGGCTGCTGTCCCCGCAACCCGCCCTTGGATAAGCAGAAGAAGATGGATAGATGTTTAGATTTTGCCCCTCCTCATTTTCCCCTAAAGCGCCAGTCTGCTTGATGGAGTATGAACCCCTGCAAGTGTGTCCATGATGTTCTCATCAAGCAAATGGCAGCAGATCTGTAGATGCGAGAGCTGTATGGAATCTCTGCTCTCAGTCTAACAAGTGCACCAGTACATACAAAGTTGCTGCTCCTCCAACTAGTAACTCTGTCAAACTTTCTGGTTCAATGAAATTCTACTGGTGGACAATCTGATGTTTATAAACTCCTCTCTAGTTTATGTGACCAGAGAGGCAGAGAAGAAAACTTATCAAATAAACCAAAACACGAAGAGTATCAGTGAGTGCAGAACTGAGGTTGCCAGTAGCGGGCCCACGGGTAATTGGCTCATTTATTAATTCTGAAAATTAAACAGGAGGCAGCAACAAAATTGGCAGAGACAAGTGATAATGCAGACATTGACAGCAAGGATCATACATTGAGCGTATGTGCCCTAGCAAATGTTATTACATACTACCCAACATTATAGTGAAAGGTAGTTTGGAAGATACAGTCCAAAGTATTTTTTCAGTACAGTATAGCAATATATTTGCTGATATTTCTTCAATGACAGTATATTGACATTTAGAAAATGATAGGCTAATATAAATGCAACATTATCAAGGGCTATGGATGTTTTAAGGTACTGTATGGTGTAACAAAGATATTGGAGGGTGTTTAAATAGAAACTGTATGTGTGTTGTCTTTCAGGGTATTTAGTGCAAACTGACAAACAGATCAAGTGAAACTACTTTTATGAAAATCTACCATTGTTGAAATGGACCAAAATGATTTTTCATCTATGAATGTACATGGGTCCATCCATGGGTGGACCCAAGTGTTAGTCCTGTAACTGTAACTGTAATGTTCTCTTTCTCCCCCTCACAGCTATATTCTGGCAACTAATATCTTAATAACTGCCTTTTAGATCTGTGATTTTGGCCTGGCCCGTGTTGAGGAGTCTGATGAGGCACGACACATGACACAGGAAGTGGTGACACAGTACTACCGAGCTCCTGAGATCCTCATGGGGAGCCGTCACTACTCCAACTCCATTGATATTTGGTCTGTAGGCTGCATCTTTGCTGAGCTGCTGGGACGACGTATCCTCTTCCAAGCCCAAAGTCCTATTCAGCAGGTACCTCCTACTCTTGATAAGATGAAATGAGACAAAAAGATCTTTCATCATCGTAAATGGAACATATTTACCTGTATTCACCCCCATATTCAACCCCATATTTTCTGATCAGATCCTGTTTGCATTTCTTATTACATATGTCCACATGTGTGTTGCAGTGTGGCCCTTCGCTGACCATAACATTAATGTTATCTTTGAGTGAGGTGGCTGACGATCACTATTTTCATCATACATTTTACTTATAAATACACTATTTTGCATTAAAGATTCAGTGAGAAACTTTGTATTTCTACCTATTCCATAACATACAGTATATGCCAATAATGTGTGTGTGATAGGCCAATATATATGCAAATGTATAACATCACATCACAAATGTAAAATAAAAAAAGGCACACACAGGAATATACAAATGAAAAAGCAGTGAATAGATCAACTGTATAAACAGTGATAATATTAATAAAGATAAAGGAATGAGTTTGAGTACAGTATATTTGAAGTGTTCATGATAATGCTGTGTCTGTGTGTGCCTTGTTGGTCTGTAGCTGGATCTAATCACTGACCTGTTGGGGACTCCTTCTATGGAGGCCATGAGGACTGCGTGTGAAGGCGCTCGTGCGCACATTCTCAGAGGACCTCACAAACAGGTAACTTTCTATTTGTGTACAAAGCTTTTCCATTGTTATGAGGATAGTAAGATGCTGTGGTACTGGGCTTTTCTGTTTCACTAATAGTGATTGCAACAAAGACAAAACCATGTGAATCTGGTCTAGTCCAGGTCCAGCCTGGGCTCAGCCCCTCCTCTGGTCACACAAGCCCCCCTATATTTGATAATGACTGGATTCAAATGTCCGGACTTCACTACTCTTACAGACTTGTTGACTGTCCCACAAAGTCTGTAAGTGCTGAGGGCTGTCCAGTTTGGATTCATCCAGTCCACTTCAAGCAGACTTTCTGCAGACACTGCTTGGGGTACAGACTTCACCAGTCTTGACTGGTTTCATTTCCCATGATTCTTTGCAACAAGGATGTGCTGGTGAAGGTTTTCCCACTGCCGACTATGAAAAGAAAAAGAACTTGAATGTGAATGTGTGAAACAATGGCTTGGTGAAAACCATCATGACAGAAATGACTGTTGCTTTGTTTCTCTCATTGCTGTTGTCAAGCAAGTTGAGATCCCTGATCTGCTAAAATGGTTAAGGAGTTAATGTTAACGCCTTGGGAAACGGACTGTAAAGGATTTCTCACAGTTTGGCCTTGCAAAATGAGGAAGTGAAACCTCCCCGGCAGATGGATTGAGAATTAGGGAAACAAGGGTCTTTCTATCATAGCCAGAAATGGCATAAATCTTTGGACATTTAGAGATCCTCCTTCTGAATATGTAAGTAATACACAAAGATAAAAATGAGCTAAGCTAAAGATGTGATCAATGATGATTTTGTATTAAACAATGAAATGTTGAAATGGGTGTAGCCATGAGAATGAATACCTAAGCCTAACATCACAAAGAAAGAGAATCCAACTATCAACAGCCGACAAGAAGAGAGCCACACCCAGGACGATTAACCATCCCCGATCAGCTGTGGGTCCCTGAACGGGCCATCAAGGACTCTCCTCTAGTTCGTCCTGCTTACAAAGACTGAGGATTTTGGGACTCTTCTGGGCTTTGGACAAAGCCAGGAGTTTTCAACAGCATCCGACAGTCATACAGTTGCAAAAGGATTGGAACGACTGATCACTGCTCTACTCTTTCCCTTCCTCTCACCAAACTGGACAACCTCAACCACTCAGCAACAGCCTTTCCACGACGAAGGCAGTTAGAGGCTAGGCCTATCTCCTCGCTTCCAGCTTAAACAGTCCTCTAGATCATCCCGATAGGTTAAAACCCACGGACCTGAGGATCAGACCCGTTAGATGGAAAGCTGGTCCAGTACCTCCTGTACAGGTGTAACTCGGGATCTGACACTGTGGAAAGTTCAGTCTTGAATCCTGTCTGTCAGCGGCTTATAATCTTATATGTGACACTGTGATGATGAACACATCACAGCAGTATGACTGAAGTTTGCAAGGGCTCCGTCTACAAGTCCAGAGGGTGGACACAGAACTGTCACATAGACAGACTGACATCAAGATGAAAGCCCGCCTCTTGTATGAGCTCAGGGGTGCAGTCGAATAGTCAAAAAAATGAGCTGCTTTCCTAACCACGTTTCCTTGACCTCGATGGAAAACATCATAAAGAAAGGTGAAGGAGAATTCACGAGGAGTTAGGAGAAGACGACCGCAGTGCTCAGAGAATCTGACTGCTCTTACACAGGAGACTACGTCATCATGTGACGGCGAATGTTACTGACGTAACCTGTGGTAAAACTACCAGAAGATGGACTACAAAAACGTTCACCTGAGATACTTCCTAGATACTCCCTGTGTGCTCTTAGCATGTCGTGTGAGAATTCAAATTATAAATGAATAATGTCCCACCTGTCACAGAAGTCAGATGATGAGTTTGTTACAGTGGTATGGTCACTCACCCTCCTGTCCACTCATGTAGAAACATATTACGTTATGGCAACGATATGATTAATAATTAACAGTAACTTCATGATGATCTGCAGGACGCTGGATGTCACACTTACAGTTTTTACTTTGTGTGAACGCAGCTCCCCAGTCAAAATCAGAACACACTTCATGATCAAAGTTTTTACCTCACGTCAACATGTATGTTCATATTCACACACTCTCTGCTGCATCACACTTTCAAATATATTAATGTTTTCTTTCTTATGTCAGGTTGTGAATGATTTAGTCCGGTATATCCTTTGCTAAAGGAGATAATAAAGGAAGCATTGAAGCTCCTTTCCTTAACAGTTGGAGAATTTGAACAGCTCTTATCATGGCGGTCTGTGTACAAGTTTGGGCTCCACTGTGCAGGCCTCTATTTGGAAGTGTTTGTTTCTGTCTTTGCTGTGATTAATATTCAAATCTAAAAGTATGATTACTCATCAAGTTGGAGCATACTTCAAACTTTTCACATATCTAAGTGCAAATTATGTTTGCCTTTTAAGATGAGACATAATGTTTACATTCAGTGTCTCTTATCAACACACATTGAGTATTCATTTGTTTCTCATGAAACCAACCCTAACCCTCTTCTTCCTCACGTACTGCTGACACAGTGATGTTTCATCACAATTTTAAGAAATGCAGTAAATTAAAAGTTACACCGCCTTCCAAATTATTATGCAAATCATATTTTTCTCAGATTTTCCTAAATTATCTATATGAATGGCAGTCATCATAATTTGTCATCAACCATTAGAGTACAATTCAAATTTTTTTGAACGAACCTCCCAATGATAACAGTAAATTTAATAAAAATTAAAAAACACAAAATGCACGTTCCAAATTATTACGCACAACAGAGTTTCCAAGCATTTTATTGTCAAAGAACAAAAAATAGGGTCATTTGTGAAATTATAAGCATCCATCCTGGAAGAGGGATCCCTCCTCTGTGGCTCTTCCTGAGCTTTCTTCCACATTTTTTCCCTGTTAAAGGTTTTTGTGGGCAAGTTTTTCCTCACTGGAACCGAGGGTCTAAGGACAGAGGGTGTCACTCCCTGTACAGACTGTAAAGCCCTCTGAGGCTAAATGTGTTTTGTGACTTTGGGATATACAAATAATTTGATTTGATTTTGATTTGACATGTACAGAACAATCAACACAAACATATTGTACAATTACAATGAATTACAATAAATGGTAAAGTGATTGCAGTAGCAGTTGAATCTGTGATAGCGATAGAGAGACACAGATGCAGAGCAGCAATAAGTCATTAACCAACTAAGCTGTAGTGGAGATGGTAGCAATAATGACTATATATGGCATATAATGCTATATATGGTGGACGTCAGCAGCAGACCACAGCAGCAGCCACGATCCATGAGAACCTGCTGGATGAAAAAGCACAGAAACTCTGGGGAAGAGGTGTAGTTAGTAATATCCAAAGAAAAGGTGTAAGCTACATACTTCTTGATTGTGCGATGATCGTGATGAAGTCTCTTGGCAATTTTGATTGTTGTCATGCCTTGACCCAAACATTCAACTATTTGTTGCCTTTCGGCTGCAGAGAGGTCCTTTTTCTTGCCCATTTTGGTTGAAAATGGTTGGCTGCTTAATAATGTGGAACAACCTTCTTTAGTAGTTTTCCCTTTAATTCACCTGCCAAACTAATTTGCACAGGTGTCTGAAATTGGTTTCAGTGATGTGAAGAGACACACATTACCATCCATGAGTTTAACTGACAAACAAAAAAAATCTTACCTTACCACTCTGAAACTCTTTTTGCATAATAATTTGGAATACGGTGTATTATTTGATACGTATATGTAAGTTCTATTAGAAGTTGAAAGAGACAGGAAAGAATTGCTGATGCTGTGATGTTTGTTTTGTCTGCAGCCATCACTTCCTGTCCTGTACACACTGTCTAACCAAGCAACCCATGAAGCTGTTCATCTCCTCTGCAGGATGCTGGTGTTTGATCCGGTGAGTCTTTTTGTTATACATAATGTTACATTATGTTTTGTTAATGAACCCATTTAGTGAGTCACTATAGTATAATTATGTATACATACTGTTGAACACACCACATGGCCTGTGTCTGTCATGACAATGTCTGTTTGAAGCAAGCAACAAGGCAAAACAGAGCAGACTATTTCAGTTCTGTTGGCAAAGGCACACTTGAGCCCCATTTGGATGGGATTAACATTAACACAATCACAGTGTGAGGTTGGGAAGAAACAGCAGACAACATTCCAACCACGGTGAAATCCCAGGGATATGGTCTGTAATGGATGTGGATATTCAGTAACATATTCGAGGAGTCTTATAGCTCACCTGGTTGAGCACTTCTACATTTTTTATGTCTGAAGTTGTAACAATCTAATAATGGTCAAAAATAATCCATTGAATCTGGAGGTATGTAGGGTAACAGAAAAAAAAGAAAAAAAGTGAAATGTAGTTAACCACATGTTTGTTTGGTCTCTAGTCTAAGAGGATTTCAGCGAAGGATGCCCTGGCTCACCCTTACTTGGACGAGGGTCGACTGCGCTACCATACATGCATGTGCAAATGCTGCTACACCACATCCTCTGGCCGTGTTTACACCAGTGACTTTGAGCCTGTTACTAATCCCAAATTTGACGACGGCTTTGAGAAGAACCTGAGCTCTGTGAGACAGGTCAAAGGTAAGGTGTATCTGCTGGTAACCTTTTTGGATTAAAGCAGATTCTGTTTGGTGGCTCTGCTTGTGTTTGTGGACGGAGTCCAGGAACCAGTTGGCTGAGGGGGCATCTCTCTACAGTCTCTCTCTTTTTTGGAGCATATTGTGGTCACTTTCTTTAAGGTGATCATAAAATTTAATTGCTTTCCTTTGTATTTTGGTGATTAGTCGGTTATTACACTCTCTCTCTCTGTCTCTGTCTCTGTTTCTCTCTGTCTCTGTCTCCCTGTCTGTCTCTGTGTCTTTGAGACAGTCTAAATTAAGGAATTTGCTCACTCATCGTTCTGGTTGTGTTTTCCCTCACAGAGATCATCCATCAGTTCATTTTAGAACAGCAGAAGGGGAGTCGAGTGCCACTCTGCATTAACCCTCAATCAGCTGCTTTCAAAAGCTTTATCAGGTAGGTAGCTCTGCACTGTATGTACAATCTTGAAACCTGCAGATTCTCTGTGTTTCTCAGCTCACTCAAAGACGTTACAAACATGAAGTAGCGTCATTCATAGAAAAGTGAATTTCTTTACTTTGATGGAGCTAGGCTAACAGGTTCCCTCATTGTAGGCCTTAATATCCAGCTAGGCTAAACAAGCTACATACCTTTTGCACATACATTACATTTATAATAGTCAAATCTAATCAAGGTAGGTTAAAATTCTAGAGAGCTTCTTTTGAAAGTTTCTTCCAGCTGTTGCAGTTTTTACTACTTTACTACTACTCTGCTACTCAAATTTCCAACATGTCTGTTTTCAATTAAATACTGATAATATTACAAGTTTTATATACAAGTATGTCTTTCTGTAAGGAATAAACTGTTATCATGAGAAAACAAGCTTTGTGATCATGAACAGAATTAAAAAAAAACAAAACAATTGCATGCCCAGGTGTGTGCTTTTTATATCAGCATAAGATCCTTTTTTGTGGAACACAACATAACTAACCAATATACACCTTAATAGCTAATATTAACTTCACCCACTTGTTGGCCTCCTTTTGAATAGTTCTACAGTGGCTCAGCCCTCTGAAATGCCTCCATCTCCACTGGTGTGGGAATAGCTGCTGTCGCATGTCGTCATCTTTCTCAACTGACAAGCTGCTAAACTGGGAACAAGAATGTGTCTCGGCGTCTTCTATCATCTGTGTAGCATTTCACTGGAGAACAGGACTCACGGGTCTGCTGAAATATGAAACAAATGAAGAGAAACCCACTGATAACTGCTTTTGGGGGGTGTATTAGAGGGTTTGGTATGCAAATGAATGAGAAAAAAATGCTCTGTAGACCAAATGTTTTAAACAAACCCATGTGCTCACTTCCAGGTAGTTTTGATCATAATGAAGTACATTTTGTTGCTTTACATAGTATATGACTAGAAAATCAAAAAGTAATATTTTAAAATTTCTCTAATCACAATATGGTTAGTCTCCCATCTAATCAGGATGAAGATTATTACACTCACCCTTGCACTGGTGAATTAAATCCAACTTTGCTTTCTATCTGACAATCCATTGGAATTATGATGGAGAGCTCAACATTTTTCCAAAGCTCCCTAAATTTTAGAAGAACATTGAACATTCTTATCAAAAATAAATTACTACAGGTATGTCCTCCTTTACCCCCTGTGTTCGCTTGCTATTGTTTTTAATTATGTAACAAATTATTTGCCAAAGATGGGGCGCCTCATGTATAAATGATGCATAAGTATTAAGATTGTGTTCAAATTTGCAAGATTTGGAATTTAATCTTCTGCACATGATCTACATTATGTTTCGCTGTGTCTGAGTAGACACTGGAAGACTTAAAAAGCAAAAAAAAGTTTTTTTTTAGTTTGTCTTGTGACCAAAAATACATAGATTCCTATTTAAACAGAAGCGACAGTAATTGAATGATGAATAAAATTCAGCAAATTAATTGAATTAGTGTATACACAGATCTACAAATTAGTGACTTACAAGAGGACGTGTACAGAAATGCCATTCTTGTTTAAATATGTTAAGTTTAAAATACATATACACTGTACATACATTAGAACAGGTTCATGTATGTTTGTATTTGCTATTTTGCACATGATTTCAGTGATGACTGTGTGTAAATGTTTATACATGAGGCTCCATAATATTTGTCATTAAGTTGACCCTACCCTTTCTTGGTCAGGCATCCCCTGAAAGACCAACAACAGCTTTATTTCTGTTTGGAACAATGAAAGTCAGATTACTGTTGCGCTGAATTTAAATGGAACCTGCTTTATTGCTTTCTTTCCGTGTTTTGCTGTTGCAATCATTCAGTCTTGAAAGTGAAGGCATAAATGTTCACTTGCATATTAAATGAAGAACAATTGGCCCTTTCTGTGAATAGGAAAGAAAGGGATCAGACAAAACTGCACCATTACCAAACAAGACAACACAGTTCATGTGACTCCAGAAAGCCTACAGTCAGTTTGTGTACTGACAGGAGTAGAACAGGAAATTCTACAATGTTACTCTGCCCCCTCCTTTAAACAGCCATAACTCTTTTAACCCTTTCAACCCAACTGAATAGTTGTTTTTTTTTAATGAAGGAATGAGTGCTGTTTATTTGTGTGCCTCTTAATTTTATTGCTAGGACAGTTAGGTGACTCTCTCACTCACTCACTCACTCACTCACTCTGAAAGTCTTATTTATGTGGCGTTGGCCATCCTTCCTGTTTATGAGAATATTTTCTGTTTGTTTGTGCAGTATCAAGATGCATTTTGACTTTTTTAACTGACCTTTTGTCACATGTTATCTGTCTGTTCAGATCACTCATTCAGATTTGCAGAGCTACAACCTACTCTGACCTGCTGTCTTACTTAGTTATGCACACCATTTTCTGTTGGTTCACTTTGGATGAGTAGTGAATAATTAGCTGGATAAACAGGGGATTTGTTTCAAACCTATTTGACCACGCTCATCAATGAAAGACGGATATTAAATAAATATGTTCAGTGTTACACAAAGGACAATGAGGACATTATGGATTCAATTTATTAGTTATTATTGCTTCAGTATTAAAAACACAGGATTTAAAAAATATTTTAAAAACTTGATGGAACACCAAATCTCCATCTTGACACAATACTACACCACCTATTCCAACCATATTTTTCCCATATTTGAAGAGATTCCCAAAGGTTGGCTCATTTTGAACATCTTATAACATCTTCACAGAGTAGCTGGGTAATCAAGGTCTGTTTGAATCAACGCAATCTAACTTCAAACCAGTGAAGTCAATTTACAGTTTTAAACTGGTGTGTTCAGACAAGTACTCACTTTGTTTGTTCTCATAAATGATAGGAATGATGGACAGCACATTGAGAATCAGATCCAGAGTATAAACAAATGCTCCACAATACTATAGAACCTCCAAAAAAGAATGTGGCTGTGGTAGCTTACTGCAGGAAAGATCCAGTCTTCCCTTTGGAGCCCGCTTTTGTAAAACCAGCATGTCTGTTCTGCTTATTCTTGTTTTGTTATAAGGACAGATGGGGAGTCATGACGTATGAAGCATACCACGTTAAAGAAGCAGTTAAACCAGCAATATCATATTTGTTCTGTCTACTTGAATATATTATCATGCACTATTGACCAACTTTTTTTTCATGGATTGCATTCAAGCAGGTCACCATAGGACACAAACAAGTAGCATAAGAATGACATATAAATGATGGCATGGTCTCATCAGTATGGCTTTTTCAAAATAGTAATCTAGTGCTAAAGTGTGCCCTGATCCTCCACATACATGTACACTGTCTCCAGAAAAAGAGCTTTGAATTAAGTTATTTAATATATTTTTGAATTGTTTTCTATTCCTGTTCTTGTGTCCAATGGCGTGCAAGTATTATTATGTATATATGTTAAATAGATAAGCAAATCTACACACCGACCTAAAAAAAAAACAATACCACTGTATAGAAATTGTATTAGCCTGCACATTTCTAAGGCTGTGAAGTTAATTTTATTTTTAAAATTTGCATACAAATGTATATATTTTCTTGATTTTTACCCTGCAACTAGGATCTGTAGAGGACAACAAATCCTATAATAATTCACAGTCATGTTAACTGTATCTTGTGTATACAGCAGAGTTGTAGATATATCTAAGGAGAAGCCTTTCTTTGTTATTGTTGTTAATTATTTCATCACAGCAGCACTGTGTGAATATGTATATAAAGAATTCACCGTGTTGGTCTCTACCTCTTGAGCTCAATAACCCCCATGAGTTTCTGATTTCAGGTGGGGATGAATTCAAAACACTTGAATGTCTATTCAAGCTTTTATACTGAAATGAGAAAAATATACTGCCCCTCCCTGCAACCCCCCAGCCCCCACCACAGACCTTTCTTTGCACTATCCCAGTGCAAAGCATTCACCTGAACTTTTTAATCATCAGATGTTTGTATTACAAAGTCCTACCAATAGCCAAGGGTTCCCTGACTGTTAGTCAATTTTCACTCTTTGATAGGGTAGGATCTTATGGGGAGGGAGAGTCACTGTTTACACCACCGTAGTGGCTGTGTTCAAATCTCAGTATCAAAGTTTTTACTTTCGTAAAATACATTCTTTGTTTTTTTTTTCTTTTTCAGGCTACTGACAATTACACCAGTGTTTTCCTTTTTTGTATATTGTATTATGTTTGTATGGGGTTCAATCAATCAATTCAGTTTAATCAAATCCACTGATTTGGAACTGGAAAGAATATGAATCCTTTCCAGTTTAGATTTGGCTTTCAAAAAGTGACAAAACACATATTTCATCTACATCTTTAATTACCTGCTTTTAATTAATTGGTATTTTAAATAGTTTGCTACTAAAAGAGCAAGAAGGGATAAAAGGTCAACTAGAGATTCACCTGTGGCTCTTGATATTTCCTAACTGAGAACTGTATCCAATATGGACGAGTGATCCCAGCCACAGTAGTACAGATTTATTCAGTTCTAGTGAGCGGCAGGGTGCTTCTATTCAAACTGCATGCTGAGGCTTATTTTGCTTGTTGTAGTAATGGTTTTCTCAAAGTTGACTAAGACTTTGGCAACATGTATGTAGGAGCTCAGAGAGTAACTTTAGAAAACCTTAAAAATAGACTCAACACAAGAATATGAAGAAAACATGGTGACACTAAAAAACAAAACAATAAATATGTTCAGTTGTGTCTGAACAGGAGTAAAGATCTTTTTTCGTTGCCTGATTCTCATATTATTGGATATTATTGGAGATATTAGTTATAGACCTAGCTTTTGCTCTGGTGTCCTCCATGTTGTTATTACGTGGTGTGGTGGAACAGTCCTGAACTGATATTCATGCTGTGCACTTGAGTGAATACAGCTAATGGCTGCATAAAGACTGCAGTTGTGATTTAAGATGCATGACTATTCTATGGAGTTTTTTCAGATTAACTTAAAAACAAAACCTGGACTGAAAACGAAAACATGTCTTAGCTGAGTTTTGTTTTTCAATACCAAAACTTAGAGTTGCTATTCCAGCTCTATTTATTTCCTAGTCTAACTATACATTAACAAATGATGATCACACTGAGCCCAAACTGAAAATTTTATAATTATTATAATATGATTATATTATAGTTTTTAGGATTTGAATACAGTAGAAGTATTTTACTAATCACTGCTGCGGCATAAGTTTTTAGTGTCCCCTGGAAACATCTGAGGTTGTAACTTTGTTGTTTTTTATTGGGTTTTTTTTTGTTTTGTTTTTTTGTGTTCTTATTCAGTGTATATGTTGTCAAAACATGAAGTGCTTTCTTCATCTTTCTACAGTTTATGGAGCTTTCTAGGCCACTGTAATATTGCGAAAAAAGTATGAAATTAACTTATTATAACTGCGTGTACAAAAAGACTTTGCTGTTGACTTTCCCTGAAATTTGATTTCTGACATCTGGCCAGTTTTAGATGGGATAATCCACGCTACCCTATTATGAAAAATAATTGCACAGTGCTTTTTGTTTGTTTGTTTAAATCAGATTATCTCTTACCCATTCAACAAGGACTACTCTGAAAGAAGAGGTAACAGAAAAGACACATCCTGTGGGTGTCTATTGGAAACTGAATGGGAATTTTCTCAGGAATGAGCAGCGAGCAGTGGTACAAGCTGTCACTCTTCCTCCCCATCGCCTGTAGGTGTAGATATATTAGCTTCCTATATGTTTTATTTTGTGTTGGAATGAACTACTTGAATCAAATGATGCTCATTTTGGAAAATTGTAGAGTAATAACTGACAAATTTATGTGAGATTAACCACAACTTGGCAACTACTGAAATGTATGGATTCCTATAATTTGCTGTTCCTGAACAATGTTTGTATATTTGATGTTTTAATCAGATGCATTGTAATTTGAATAAAATTTGCAGTATATATAGTACATAGATGTATCTATTAAACTCTGCGTTCAAACACTGTAAATCAAAGTAATGGAAAAGGTATCCAGTTAACAGTTGCCATTTTCAAAAGTGAGGTCTACCCAAAAGGTTTCATCTGGAGAATAATGCTGAAAACATTAAATGTCACATTTAAAGAATGCCTTGTTGTTCATATTTCTCTTGGAGTTCAAAAACAGTCTCTTGTACAGCACACAGACCATGCTTCATGAAAAATTTGATTCAAAATGTTGACAGGAAATGGTAAAAACCAATCTGAATACATACAGGTGTATGGACACAACAATGCCTCATATTATATGAATGGAAAGATATTTCACAATTTACACCATAAAGTATATTAAGAATATTTATTATAACTAGCAAAACATCAATCAGACTGTATAAGACCACAAGTTTAAAAAAAGCAGGTCATGTTATGTCATCCATCATCATCATCGTCATGTCATCGGAGGAGTCCCAGAGCACAGCAAAAGAAAGAGCATAAAGCATAGTACTTAGTCCAGTGGGAGGCAGTCTGCTGTCTGCCATCCCAGAGTGTACATATGTCATGGAGCAACAGTGGAGAGACGCCTAACTGCAGCAAAACAACAGAAAGTAGTTAAAGGCCAATCCTGGTGCAAGTATCTCTAGTTGTATGAACACGCTGACATGGCTGCAGCAGGTCATGTTATGTCATCGATTTGGAGGAGTCCCAGAGCACAGATTCACAGTGACTTATTAAAAAAAATAAGCAAAAGAAAGCATAAAGCATAAGAAAAGATCAACTCTGTTTAGTGTAAAATCATTGTAAAATCACGTTTCTCAGAACTTGAGCTCCACATCTGCTGATGACTTTAGTCGTTCACGTTCACATCCATTACAAGAACCAAAAGAGGCATCTGAAAAACACAAAACATGGAGAAAATGGTATTTCAGTCATAATAACCAGTTATTTCTCTAATGAAGGCCATACAAACCATCAAGCCCAGTCAAGACCAACAGCTGACAGTATAGAGCCTACTTAGATGACTCATATGGCACCACGTGGTGCAGTGTTAGCACTGTTGCCACAGCAAGTTTTGAACGTCGTCTGGGGCCTTTCTAGAGAGACATGTTCTCCCATGTCTGTGTGGGTTCTCTCCCAGTACTCTGGCTTCCTCCCACAGTCCAAAGATATTAAACTTAACTGGTTAATTGTTGACAATCTGTTATGTATCCTGTGATGAACTGGCAACTTGTCCAGGATGTACCCTGCCTCTCACCCTAAGTCAGCTGGGATAGGCTCCAGGCTCATTAAGCGTTTCCTCACAGTATTTACAAAGTGCTGAGTTCTTTTGGACACTGTTTTGCTGATAACCTCTTTGTGGTTTAGCATTTGTTGCATTTGAAGCAGAAAGTTTAACATCCAATCACAGTAATCTTGTTAAATAAATCAGACAATGTACATGCAATTTATGATATCTCTGCAGTTGTGATCTTGACCAGTCTAAAATCCAGAAAAAGGAGTTTGCATAGAATGTCTTTGTGCATACACAGAGTTTGAGTTGTGAATCTACAGTTATATGGATCAGCATCAAGAAAAATGTACTTCCCCTGTCATGAATAGTAGAATTATACCTGTGTGGTTAAAGTTCCTGCGTGGTCCAGCACACAGCTGAGTCGAAACCACAGCCAGCTTCCTGTCTGTCCTGAACATACGTTGTGTCATATGTCTGACAATCTTTTCGATTTCTCAGAGGAGGTTCAGTCTTGTTCTTAGTCCAGTGGGAGGCAGTCTGCTGTCTGCCATCCCAGATTGTACATATGTCATGGAACAACAGTGGAGAGATGCCTAACTGCAGCAAAACAACAGAAAGTAGTTAAAAGCCAATCCTGGTGCAAGTATCTCTAGTTGTATGAACACGCTGACAAGGCTGCAGATACTCTACCTGTCTGTAGAAATCTCTTCCTGATATAGATATAGAAGTGAGGATGACTTTATCACCGCTCTGTCTAATCTTTTTGACAATGTCCTCATGTTCCATAGTCTCCATCAGTTCCCCATTGACAGCAAGCAGCAGGTCTCCATCCTCCATGCCTGCCACATCAGCTGGACTCCCCACATCCACCTCCCTGAGAACATGAACTAGATGACAATAGGTTTGGACAGGAAAAATAAATGTTCAGAGACAAATATTTTTCTTATTCCGTTCATCTGAATACAATAACTCAGTTTATTTACTCTGTCTTTTAGTCTGACATATCTCCCAGGTTGTAGTTAGGATTAGGGGTTAGACCCATCTTGTCTCTTGACCCATTCAGCTAATATGTATAGCTCCTTAAAATAAGATTGTGTTTTTTGCAGTACATACAGCAACCTGTAAAATGTGACAAATGGAACAATGGAGTATTCACTTTTTTGTGCCCCTCTCCTTGTGTTTCTTTATGTAGTCTGTCTTTAACATGGACTCAACCCATGAATCCTCACAACTCCACAAAGCAGTCCATGGTACAATACATCATGGGGAGTTGTGTACAAAATGAGAGCTGTTTTTTATCACCTTGATAAGCCAGGGGAGGCCATTTAACTGTTACTGAGTCTATGACATAAAAAGTGTGGTGGACTACTCAGTGGATTTTGTACATGCTGATGTACAGTGGAACAAGCAAGGAGCATTTGCTAAATATTTGAGTGATCACTTAAAAACAGTTAACTAGCCACCAGGTAATTTCTTTAGCCATCTGGATCAACAACTGCCACAGAGACAGACAAATGGAGCATAGCAACTGTCCTCAAACCTTTACTGCTGGCCACCCGCCAGCACTCATGAGATCAGGGGTGCGGTCGGGTAGTTAATTTAGTTAGTAACTTTACTCACTGAGTAAACTGACCCGAAAGTATTAATGTAGCCGCAACGATAAGAGCTGTTTGAATTCTCTAACTATTAAGGAAAGGAACTTCAATGCTTCCTTTATTATCTCCTTTAGCATAGGATATACTGCACTACAATCCGTTACGAAAGGAAAGGAGGTAATGCTGCCCCACAATTGCTTGTGGCAGCGACAAAAAATCGGAGCACCATTCAGTCATTCACAACCATACGAAAACATTAATATATTTAAACAGTGTGATGTAAAAACTTTGATTATGGGGACTTCCGCAGCATGGACGTGTGAGACAAAAACTCGAAACACATGACGACAAAAGTTGAAATTGTGAATATGAGCGGAGTGCCAACAAAAACAAAGAATAAAAAACTCGGACATCCGAGGTAAAGTGAAAAATCGAACAACTAACGAGAGTGAGCTAACACCTGAAGCTAACATGGCCTCGTTTCAAAGCAGCCTGGACAGCATTAGCAAGCAAATTCAAGTTCTGCAAAACGAAATGAAAACAGACCTAAAAACATTCAAAGACGAAATTACAACGGTAATAAGAAATGATCTGACAGAACTTAAGGGAGACATCGATCAAAAGTTTGGTAAAATAACCATGGATATCAGAGAACATGATGAGAAGATATGCGCTGCTCTGACACGCACAGAAGAGCTGGAGTCGTAGAGTTACGAAGCAAACGGTGCACTGCAGGACATAATGCAAGGGCAGAAAATGATAATGGACAAACTAGACAACTTAGAATCGCGGTCCCGTCCAAACAATTTAAGGATGTATGGCATACATGAGGAAGAAGAGTCCAAACATGACTCGGTCGCACAGTTCATGGATAAATGGCTCCCTGAGGAATTTTCCATAAACTCGGACCTGCAGATTCAACGCGCTCACTGAGCCTTGGCTCCAAAACCAAAAACGGGCCAGACACCCAGATCGATCATCATTAACTTCCAGCAGTTTACAGTAAAGGAGATGATATTGAAAAAAGCATGGGAGAAGAAAACGATCACCTTCGGAGGAAACAGAATCTATTTTGATCACGATAACTCAGAAAGGACACTGCAACAGCGCAAAGCGTATTCTAACGTCAAAAAGATCCTAAAGAAAGAAGGCATCCGCTTTCAGACACCTCTCAACAGGATGCGCATCCAGGGGGTCCAGTGGGGTGAAAACCTTTGGCAGTGCAGATGAGGCAACCAGAGACCTGCAGGAGAGAGGATACGATGTGGAAAACACGGGGACCAGCACCGGAGGATCCACAATCCTTAAGAGGCTACAATCAACTGGAACCGCGACATGGACACAGACCCCACAGCGGGGAGGCCGGCAGACACGCGCACGAAAGACTGCATGACTTTCATCTGAGGGGAAATAACACCGGCTAAGTATTTGTTTCACTGTTAACCAGTTAAAACAAATATGAAAAGGTTATTGCTCACCAAGGGTGAAGGAAGTTTAAAATATAGCAGTATACAGTTTGTTATAATGGGTTATAGATAAATGGACTGTTGGCTTCAGGACTGATACGCAGCTGCAAGGACTGGTATGAGAATATTAATCCTGTTTGGATTGAATCTCATTACTGGGTGGGGGCCCTTTCTTTGTGAGAGGCTTTCCCCCTCAAAACAACAAGAGAGTCAGCAG
This sequence comes from Nibea coibor, assembly GCA_023373845.1. Taxonomy (NCBI): domain Eukaryota; kingdom Metazoa; phylum Chordata; class Actinopteri; family Sciaenidae; genus Nibea; species Nibea coibor. The sequence continues at coordinate 23,800,869 of CM041716.1, read as the reverse complement.
AAGTTCAGGGTTGTTGACATCTCTTTATGGAGGTCACTTTTTTTTGTATATAGTTCAAATAAGCACTGAACAGTTTTTGAAAGTGCTACTCGTTCATGAATGTTTTACTGAAAGCCTGTGGATGAATATTTACAAAGTTAAGACAACTAAGATAGTTTATGGACACCAAACAGGGAGAACTTAAAATTCTTTCTTTGAATGTCAACGGCTTAGGAAACCCAGTCAAAAGAGCTAAAATGATGACCAAACTTAAAAAAGAAAAAACACAGATAAATTTCCTACAAGAAACTCATCGAAAGCAGAACATGAGAAATTAAAGAAATTTGGATTCAAAAATATTTATTATAGTTCACACCCCAGTGGTCAGAAAAGAGTAGTGATATTGATGTCTAAAGCAACCAATTTTGAGTGCCAAAAGGAAATAAAAGACAAAGAGGGAACTTATATTATAGTAAAAGGGATGATGGGCTAAACAATGATAATGCTGGTCAACTCGACGGGCTGGCACGTCGGAAGGCACCAGGCGGAAAACACGCAAGCCTTCGAAGCCTTCAAAGCAGTTGACCACACACATTAGCCAGAATTGGGACAAATGGTCAAATCTGACGGAGCGCCACGCCCACACCGTTTCATCAAAAGTAATAATTTTGATAACTTTAACTCAGGAAGTCAATGTGAACACACCTACCAAGTTTGAAGTCAATTGGACAAAATCCCTAGGAGGAGTTTGTTGAAATAGGACCTCTTCTCAACCAGCTCGAAACACCAGAAAATGGTGATTTTCATTGTTAAATATCTCGCTTCCTGTTAATTTTAGTCCATTGCTCCAAGAAACTTTTTTGTAGATCTTGTCTTCCTCTACAATTTGGCTGAGGTTTCATACTCTGTGTCCAAAACTGTGGCGGGGCTGCCTCAAAGAAAAATTCAAGGGGGTGCTATAGAGCGATTTCGCCCCGCCTTCTAATGAATTATGCAGCCGAAATGTGCACAATATTAGTTTGAACAACCAGAAGAAATTTTAGACAGGTCTGAGAAAGTATTGAAGCACAGCAGCTTTACCTTAAAAAACAGCCAAAAAAGTAAATTTGTTTTTTTTTTTTTACCGAAAAAATCTGCACACACAGTTTCCTCAAAATTCATGATTTTGATAACTTTTACTCAGGAAATCTATATGAACGGACCTACCAAGTTTGAAGTGAATTGGATAAAATCCCTAGGAGGAGTTCGTTCAAATAGGACCCCTTCTCAACCAGGTCGAAACACCAAAAGATTTTCATTCTTAAATATCTTGCTTCCTGTCAATTTTAGCCCATTGCTCCAAGAGACTTTTTTGTAGGCCCTGTCATGTTCTACAATTTGGCTGAGATTTTATAACTCTGTGTCTAAAACTTTGGCGGGGCTGCCTCAAAGAATAATTCAAGGGGGCGCTATAGAGCGATTTCTCCCCACCCCCTAATTAATGATGCAGCCGAAGAGTGCATAATATTAGACTTAACAACCTCAAGAAGTTTCAGACAGGTCTGAGAAAGTATATGAAAGCACAACAGCTTTGCCTGAAAATCATCCAAAAAGTCAATGGAGTTTGTTTTTTTACCGAAAAAATCTGCACAGTTGACTTTGACGCGCCGTCACGGCCACGCCCTCTGATGAAAAGTTGAAATTCTTTCTCAAATGTCAACACCAAAGCCTTGACAACATCTCCACCTAGTTTGAGGTGGATATGGTCAATATTTTCCGAGCTGGACGTCATTTTGTAAAAGTGGTCTTTTCTGTCGCCACTAGGAGGCGCTGTGAAAATCTCCAAATATTTTTATGGAAATGTATTCTAGGCCAGACTGCGATTATATATCAGAAGTTTGGTGAAGATTGCATTATTTTTGGCAAAGTTATAGCACGTTGAAATTTCATGATGACACGCCAAATTTCGTGGCCACGCCCCTCTCACACAGTAAATTGAAAACTTACGATTTTGATAACTTTTAATGGTCAAGGCCTTATGAACACGCACGCCAAGTTTCAAACAGATAGGATGAAAGCCCTAGGAGGAGTTCGTTCAAATATGACCCCTGAAAATGACCCCAAAAACACGAAAAGGCCAACTTTGAACTTTGAGTGCACGGCGTACGCTTCAATATAGCCCGGGTCTCCAAGAGACTTTTTTGTGTGTCTCGGTAGTTTACATACTCCCACAAAATTTCGCGCTGGTGGATGAAACCGTGTCCAGGTGCTCCTCTGAAAACGAAAACGTAGGTGGCGCCGTAGAGCCATTTTTGTACGTCCATGTGCGAGACCCCCAAAATACGTAATTTTACGCCCAACTTTTGGGGGGGTAGGCAAATTACATTAGTACATATAGGCTGTCGAAAACGCGATTTATTTCGCGGAAGAAAATGACCAAACGAAAAACAATAGTGCCCTGCACACAGTGTGTGCTCGGGCCCTAATAAAATACACGACCCAAAAACAAACCAGCCCGAATATGAACCAAAAGAAATTGAAAACATCTTTAGAAACTATTACAAAGAACTATATTCCGAGCCATCGACTTTAGATCAGAATGAAATAAGAACCTTCCTTGACTCTCTGGACCTGCCCTCGATAGGCACTAGACAAAATGAACAGATTACAGCAAAGATAACAATAGATGAAATCCGGAAGGCTATACAAAAATTAAAATCAAGCAAGGCACCTGGTAGTGATAGATTTCCTTGGTACAAGTACAAGAGTGGTACAAGAAATTTAGCGAAGAACTAACACGACTGCTCCACACTACGTTTAATTGGATTATGACTTACGATAGAATGCCCCCCTCGTGGACTGAAGCAATCATTACAGTACTCCCCAAACCCTCTAAAGACAGGGAGTATTGTCAAAATTATAGACCGATTTCAGTACTAAATGTAGATTATAAATTGTACACCTCAATTTTATCAAATAGATTCCAATCATTTAGATGCGGAAAAAGCTTTTGATAGAGTTAATTGGGAATTCTTATATTTAACTTTGGCAAAATTTGGATTTAACTCAAAGTCAGTTCAGTGCATCAGGTCTATCTATAACAAACCTGCAGCTAGAATAAAAGTCCAATGGCTCTTTGTCAGAAAGATTTGTCTTGGAAAGAGGAACCAGACAGCGCTGCTGCCTTAGCCCCACGCTGTTTGCCTTATATATTGAGCCATTGGCCCAGATGATCAGACAGGACAGTTCAATAGAAGGCATAGAAATCAATAAACAAGAACATGTAATAAGTTTGTTTGCGGATGACATTATGATATATTTAAAAAAACCCAGCAAACTCATTTAAACAGCTTACACAACTTCTTGAAAGATTTGGTTTTTATTCCGGCTATAAAGTAAATACACCTAAAACTCAAATTCTCACGCTCAACTCTTCACCAAACCAAGAACTCAGGGAATCGCTGATAAACTGGGAAGCAAAACTAATCAAATACTGAGGAATTAATATAACCAAAGATCTCTCTAAAATATATAGTTGTAACTATGAACACATTGACAAAAACATAAGGAGAGATATTGACAGATGGAACACTTACCCATTAGGACTAACTGACAGGGTAAATGTGGTAAAAATGGACATTCTACCACGTCTGCTATATTTGTTTCTATCATTACCTGTTGATATATCGAAAGACCAGTTTTTTAAATGTGATAAGTGCATTTCGAGATTTGTATGGGAAGGTAAATGGCCCAGAATACGATATGCCACATTGTAATTATCTAATATTATCTTATCTTATATAAGACAAAGGGGGATTGGCAGTCCCAAACCTAAAAGAATATTTTCGTGCTGCACAACTGTGACAGCTAATCTACTGGTGTGATGAGGGATACGTATCTCGATGTAAAGACATTGAAATGTCTGCATACCCAATTCAAATAAGTATTGGGGAAACAGAGACCCCCAATTATATAAAAGATGAACAGAATTTCAACCCAGTGATATCTCTTACTTTAGATATATGGTATTCTACAGTGAAACAACTAAAAATAGGAAAGGAAATTGGACTATTAAAGTGGATTGAATTTGATGATGAATTTGTGCCCAGAAAACATGATGCTAGATTTAATCAATGGACAGAAAAAGGAATTACAGCTATATGTGCAACTGTTAAAAAAGGAGAAATGAAAAGCTTTCAAGAACTAAAGAATACACATGATCTAATGAATCAGGACTTATTCAGATATTTACAAATGAGGGACTATTGTAACAAAAGTATCAAAACAGCCGAAGACAAAATACACCCCATAATAAAACTACTTGTAAAAGGTTACAGTCAAGCTATCCCAAAGGCGGTGGAGGTTTTGTACAGATGTTTAATGGATTCTAAAACAGATTCAACTATATGTTAGAGCCAAATGGGAAAGGGAGCTAGGTGTAGGGATTCCAGAGGGGATATGGTTTGATATGTGGAAAATGCACCAAATTACAACACAGTCTTTGAAATGGAGGGACTTTAGCTGGTAGAATGTGATTCGATACTTCATTACGCCTAAAATTAAAAGTAAGCAGACAAATGCACAGCAACCATGTTGGAGATTATGTAACCATATGGATGCAGACCACACACACATTTTTTGGAAATGCATCAAAATACAACATTTTTGGGAGAATGTTCATTTGGTTATTTGTGATGTTCTGGGGTATGTGATTCCCAAATCTTGTTTAGTTCTATACCTTGGTCATTTGGAGGGCATGGTACATGCGGGTGATCAATATTTAACCAGGATTCTTTTGGTTGCTGGGAAGAAGACCATCACTAAGAACTGGCTTAAGCCTGACACTCCAAGTCACAAACAGTGGATGTCCATTATAGATGATATACTTCAGATGGAACACCTTACATATAAACTGAGATTGAAAGAGGATGTTTTTCTAAAATGGAGTGAAAAATGGTTGTCATACAAGGGAAGACATAATTAACAGGATTCGTATAACATTAATGTAATTCACACAGGCTCCGTTTCTTTCTTTTTCTTTTTGTTTGCATGTTTAATGTTGTATTGTTTGAATGGAAATAAATAATAAATAAAGATTGTCAAAAAAACTTTGATCATGAAGTGTGTTCTGTTGTTGACTGTGGAGCTGTGTTCACACACAGAGTAAAAACTGTTTGTAACTGTGACATGCACCGTCCTGCAGATCATCATGAAGTTACCGTTGATTATTAATCATATCTTTGCCATAACTTCCTATACATGTTCTATATGAGAAGACAGGAGGGTGAGTGACCAACATAATAAACACTTAATCTGACTTCTGTGACAGGTGGACAATATTTATTGAGTGTGCCTGAAAGGGCACACTCTTTACTATCCACCCAGCTTATTCTTCTTATTGAGTGTGCTTGAAAGAGCACACTCTTTACTATCTACCCGGCTTATTCTTATTATTATTACTGAGTGTGCCTGAAAGAGCACACTCTTTACTATCCACCCGGCTTATTCTTCTTCTTCTTATTGAGTGTGCCTGAAAGAGCACACTCTTTACTAGTCACCCGGCTTATTGAGTGTGCCTGAAAGAGCACACTCTTTACTATCCACCCGGCTTATTCTACTTATTATTGAGTGTGCCTGAAAGAGCACACTCTTTACTATCCACCCAGCTTATTGAGTGTGCCTGAAAGAGCACACTCTTTACTATCCACCTGGCTTCTTCTTCTTATTATTATTATTATTATTGCTGAGTGTGCCTGAAAGAGCACACTCTTTACTATCCACCCGGCTTATTCTTATTATTATTATAATTGAGTGTGCCTGAAAGAGCACACTCTTTACTATCCACGCGGCTTATTGAGTGTGCCTGAAAGAGCACACTCTTTACTATCCACCCGGCTTATTCTTCTTATTGACTGTGCCTGAAAGAGCACACTCTTTACTATCTACCCGGCGTATTCTTATTATTATTACTGAGTGTGGCTGAAAGAGCACACTCTTTACTATCCACCCGGCTTATTCTACTTCTTATTGAGTGTGCCTGAAAGAGCACACTCTTTACTATCCACCCGGCTTATTCTACTTCTTATTGAGTGTGCCTGAAAGAGCACACTCTTTACTATCCACCCGGCTTATTGAGTGAGCCTGAAAGAGCACACTCTTTACTATCCACCCGGCTTATTCTTATTGAGTGTGCCTGAAAGAGCACACTCTTTACTATCCACCCGGCTTATTGAGTGTGCCTGAAAGAGCACACTCTTTACTATCCACCCGGCTTATTCCACTTATTATTGAGTGTGCCTGAAAGAGCACACTCTTTACTATCCACCTGGCTTATTCTACTTCTTATTGAGTGTGCCTGAAAGAGCACACTCTTTACTATCCACCCGGCTTATTCCACTTATTGAGTGTGCCTGAAAGAGCACACTCATTAATATCCCGCGGGCTTATTGAGTGTGCCTGAAAGAGCACACTCTTTACTATCCACCCGGCTTATTCTACTTCTTATTGAGTGTGCCTGAAAGAGCACACTCTTTACTATCCACCCGGCTTATTCTACTTCTTATTGAGTGTGCCTGAAAGAGCACACTCTTTACTATCCACCCGTCTGTTCGCAGGGGCTTCATTTGCTTTCTCTCTCCCTCTCTCTGGGTATTTCCAACTGAAATTATACCAGGTGCATTAACTGCTCTGCTGATTAGGGCCCAGCAGTTGGACCTGGTTGCTCGGCAACCTGAAGCCTGCCTGTGGGAGGAGAGGGGGGAGGGGCTATTTTTTTTCAATGTTACTGATGTGTGTCAGACACAAGTCATCTGGTTTGACAGTGAATCCAGCAGGACTGTGTTAAATCCTAAGTGTTAGTGGTAGCATTAGCATGTTAGCAATTAGCATGTTAGCATTAGCATGTTAGCATTGGCATTGATTTCATTTTTAGTGGCTAAAAAGCATGCTCATTGCTAACATTAGCAGCCAATGCTAAAATTAGTGACTAGCGCATCATGCTAATTGCTAACATTAGCAACTAATGCTAATTTTAAGTGGCTAGAAATTAGTGGTAGCAGTGCATGTTAGCAGTTAGCATGTTAGCATTAGCATGTTAGCATTGGTATTTACTTCATTTTTAGAGGCTAAAAAGCATACTCATTGCTAACATCAGCATCCAATGCTAAAATTAGTGGCTAGCGCATCATGCTAATTGTTAACGTGAGTAGCTAATACAAAAATTTGTGGTTTCAGCATTTTCTCTCTCTCTGTCAGTGTAACTGCTCTGCTAATTAGGGATGCGCCAGCAGGCAGCGATGGGGCCAGAGTCAGGCACACTCAAAATTTCTTCAGGAATTTTCTAGTTGAGTGTGCCTGAAAGAGCACACTCTTTACTATCCACCCGGCTTATTCTTATTGAGTGTGCCTGAAAGAGCACACTCTTTACTATCCACCCGGCTTATTCCACTTATTATTATTGGTGTGGGGGCCCAGAGGGCTCCCACACTATTGTTATTCAAATCTTTATTATTATTATTATTTTTCTTCTTCCGTACGTTTTTCGGCACTCCAAGGATCCTACAAATTTTGTACTACAAAAACAAAACTTATATCACTAGATTCAGCTCATTCAGCACATGCTGGCTTATCAAAAAACTTTTTTCTAATATTAATATTTTACAAATTATTCAACTTTTTCTACAAATTTTTTCCCATTTGAAATACATTGTACAAACTTCAAATCTTTCTACAAAACTTCTACAAACATTCTACATTTTAAACTACTTCTAATACTACTACAGACTTCATTCAAACTTCAAATTGTACCCAAAATATTAAACTATTAAACTCGTATTTAACTTTTTAAAAAATCTTTTACCGTTTTTAAACTATGAAGGCTCAAAGGTGAGAAGGGTTTTGATCAAAATTCAGCGTTTATAATGGGTGTGTATTGGACGGAATGTTTTGGGCCACAGTGGATGACATCATCAGCTAGAGTGTGGAGGAGAGAAAAAATCGGTCAAAAAATAAAACGTAAACTGCTCCTGTGGCCACAAATTTCACACTACAGACACGATTTATACATAAAAACGCAGGAAAATTTGTCAGCGTCGCATAGGTACCACTGCTGAAGCTGTGAGTATTATAGTTTTGGCCTGACACACACAGATTCCCCACCCACACCCCTCCACACCTCCATAGGCGGCAATGTTAATTTGAGAGGAGAAATTACCAGAAGCAGCAGGGAGCATCTGCTCTTTACCTGACGATCCAGACCAGAGTTTTTAACATTTCGCTCTCAAACTGGGCACAGAGCTGGTCGAGAAGTAGCCGCCGATCACGAATATTTCGGCTTTTGGATACGACACACCGTTTGGCATTTAATGTTGTCTGTTCGAGGCCCTTCATTTGCTTTCTCTCTCCCTCTCTCTGGGTATTTCCAACTGAAATTACACCAGGTGCATTAACTGCTCTGCTGATTAGGGCCCAGCAGTTGGTCCTGGTTGCTTGGCAACCTTAAGCCTGCCTGAGGGAGGAGAGGGGGGAGGGGCTATTTTCACTGTTGTTGATGTATCAAATGCTATCTGTTTAATTTCGGCCATTTTATGCTTCTCTCTGACAGACACAAACACAGACAGTAACACACACACACACACACACACACACACACACACACACACACATCTAACTACTTACTACTAGTTGTTTCAGCTACTTTCACACTTATACTATTCTACTTTTTTCAGCTAATTTCACGCTTTCCTATACTATTCTACTTTTTTCAGCTAATTTCACACTTTATTCTACTATTCTACTGTTTTCAGCTAATTTCACACTTTATTCTACTATTCTACTGTTTTCAGCTCATTTCACACTTTATTCCACTATTCTACTTTATTCAGGTAATTTCACACATTATTATGCTATTCTACTTTTTCAGCTAATTTCACACTTTATTCTACTATTCTACTTTATTCAGCTAATTTCACACTGTATTCTACTATTCTACTTTTTTCAGCTAATTTCACACTTTATTCTCCTATTCTACTTTTTTCAGCTAATTTCACACTTTTATACTATTCTACTTTTTTCAGCTAATTTCACGCTTTCCTATACTATTCTACTTTTTTCAGCTAATTTCACACTTTATTCTACTATTCTACTGTTTTCAGCTAATTTCACACTTTATTCCACTATTCTACTTTATTCAGCTAATTTCACACTTTATTATGCTATTCTACTTTTTTCAGCTAATTTCACACTTTATTCTACTATTCTACTGTTTTCAGCTCATTTCACACTTTATTCCACTATTCTACTTTATTCATCTAATTTCACACTTTATTATGCTATTCTACTTTTTTCAGCTAATTTCACACTTTATTCTACTATTCTACTTTATTCAGCTAATTTCACACTTTATTCTACTATTCTACTTTTTTCAGCTAATTTCACACTTTATTATGCTATTCTACTTTTTTCAGCTAATTTCACACATTATTATTCTATTCTACATATTTCAGTTAATTTCACACTTTATCATGCTATTCTACATTGTTCAGCTAATTTCACACATTATTATGCTATTCTACATATTTCAGCTAATTTCACAGTTTCTTCTACTATTCTACTTTTTTCAGCTAATTTCACACATTATTATGCTATTCTACATTTTCAGCTAATTTCACACATTATTATTATAATATTGTACTTCTTTCAGCTAATTTCACACTTTATTCTACTATTCTACTTTTTTCAGCTAATTTCACACTTAATTCTACTATTCTGCATATTTCAGCTAATTTCACACTTTATTCTACGATTCTACTTTTTTCAGGTAATTTCACACATTATTATTCTGTTCTACTTTTTTCAGCTAATTTCACACATTATTATGCTATTCTACATTTTTCAGCTAATTTCACACTTTATTCTACTATTCTACTTTGTTCAGCTAATTTCACACGTATACTATTCTACTTTTTTCAGCTAATTTCACACATTATTATAGTATTCTGCTTTTTTCAGCTAATTTCACACTTTATTCTACTATTCTAATTACTTCAGCTAATTTCACACTTTATTCTACTATTCTACTTATTTCAGCTAATTTTACACATTATTAAACTATTCTAATTACTTCAGCTAATATCACACTTTATTCTACTATTCTACTTATTTCAGCTAAATTTACACTTTATTATACTATTCTACATATTTCACACTTTCTTATACTATTCTAATTACTTCAGCTAATTTCACGCTTTCTTATACTATTCTAACATTTTCTACAATTCTACCTTTTCATACAAATTTGTACAGTATTACACAACATTGTACCACTTCATCGTGTTCTACTGTTTTCAGCTCATTTCACATTTTTTAGATATACATTGTTTGGCCTTTTCAAGCTTTATTGTATACAGACAGCAAAGAGTGACAGGTATGTGGGAACGCCGTGCAACGACGGGCGGCAGAGGGCCCCCACACCGTATTTCCGCAGGAAATGCAGTTTTCTAGTTATTATTATTTTTCTTCTTCCGTACGTTTTTCGGCACTCCAAGGATCCTACAAATTTTGTACTACAAAAACAAAACTTATACCACTAAATTCAGCTCATTCAGCACATGCTGGCTTATCAAAAAACTTTTTTCTACTATTAATATTTTACAAATTATTTAACTTTTTCTACATTTTTTTTCCCATTTGAAATACATTGTACAAACTTCTACAAACTTTTACAAACATTCTACATTTTAAACTACTTCTACTACTACTACAGACTTCATTCAAACCTCAAAATGTACACAAGATATTAAAGTATTAAACTTGTATTTAACTTTTTTAAAAATCTTTTACCGTTTTTAAACTATCAAGCCTGAAAGGTGAGAAGGTTTTTGATCAAAATTCACGGTTTATAATGGGTGTGTATTGCGCGGAATGTTTTGGGCCACAGTGGATGACATCATCAGCTAGAGTGTGGAGGAGAGAAAAAATCGGTCAAAAAATAAAACGTAAACTGCTCCTGTGGCCACAAATTTCACACTACAGACACGAGTTATACATAAAAACGTAGGAAAATTTGTCAGCGTCGCATAGATACCACTGCTGAAGCTGTGAGTATTATAGTTTTGGCCTGACACACAGAGATTCCCCACCACACCCCTCCACACCTCCATAAGCGGCAATATTAATTTGAGAGGAGAAATTACCAGAAGCAGCAGGGAGCATCTGCTCTTTACCTGACGACCCAGACCAGAGTTTTTAACATTTCGCTCTCAAACTGGGCACAGAACTGGTCGAGAAGTAGCCGCCGATCACGAATATTTCGGCTTTTGGATACGACACACCGTTTGGCATTTAATGCCACTTGTTCGTGGGGCTTGATTTGGTTCCTCTCTCCCTCTCTGGGCATTTGCAACTGAAAATATAACAGGTGCTCCTAACTGCTCTGCTGATTAGGGCACAGCAGTTGGTCCTGGTTGCTTGGCAACCTTAAGCCTGCCTGAGGGAGGAGAGAGGGGAGGGGCTATTTTCACTGTTGTTGATGTAATCAATGACTATCAAGGCTACATCTTTAATGTCGGCCATGTTATGCTTCTCTCTCACAGACACAAACAGAGAGGCACACAGACAGTCACACACACACGCACACACGCACACACACACACACATATTGCTAAATTCAGCTCATTTAGGACATTACTACTACACTAACCTTCTACAAACTAACGTTCTACTAACCTTTTACAAACCTTCTACAATTTAAACTACTTCTCCTTCTCCTTACTAATTTCTACTATTTATATTTCACAAATTATTACACTACTACTATCTACTAGTTGTTTCAGCTACTTTCACACTTATACTATTCTACCTTTTTCAGCTAATTTCACACTTTATTATGTATTCTACATATTTCAGCTAATTTCACACTTAATTCTATTATTCTACATATTTCAGCTAATTTCACACTTTATTCTACTATTCTACATATTTTAGCTAATTTCACACTTTATTATGCTATTCTACTTTTTTCAGCTAATTTCACACTTTATTATGCTATTCTACTTTTTTCAGCTAATTTCACACTTAATTCTACTATTCTATTTTTTTCAGCTAATTTCACACTTAATTCTACTATTCTACATTTTTCAGCTAATTTCACGCTTTATTCTACTATTCTACTTTTTTCAGCTAATTTCAGACATTATTATGCTATTCTACACATTTCAGCTAATTTCACACTTTATCATGCTATTCTACTTTTTTTCAGCTAATTTCACACTTTATTATGCTATTCTACTTTTTTCCAGCTAATTTCACACTTAATTCTACTATTCTACTTTTTTCAGGTAATTTCACACTTTATTATACTCTTCTACTTTTTTCAGCTAATTGGCTTTCTCATGCTTACGCTTTCTTATACTATTCTAATAATTTCTACAGTTCTACCTTTTCATACACATTTCGACAGAATTACACAACATTGTACCACTTCATACTATTCTACTGTTTTCAGCTCATTTCACATTTTTTAGATATGTATTATTTGGCCTTTTCAAGCTTTATTGTGTATAGATGGCTAAAGAGTGACAGGTATGTGGGAACGCCGTGTGACGACGGGCGGCAGAGGGCCCCCACACCGTATTTCCGCAGGAAATGCAGTTTTCTAGTTATTATTTTTCTTCTTCCGTACGTTTTACGGTACCCCAAGGATCCTACAAATTTTGTCCTAGAAAAACAAAACTTATATCACTAAATTCAGCTAATTTAGGACATTCCTGCTTATATTCAACTTTTTTCTACTATTAATATTTTACAAATTATTCAACTTTTTCTACAAATTTTTTCCCATTTGAAATACATTGTACAAACTTAAAATCTTTCTACAAAACTTCTACAAACATTCTACATTTTAAACTACTTCTACTACTACTACAGACTTCATTCAAACTTCAAATTGTACACAAAATATTAAACTATTAAACTCGTATTTAACTTTTTAAAAAATCTTTTACCGTTTTTAAACTATCGAGCCTCAAAGGTGAGAAGGGTTTTGATCAAAAATCAGCATTTATAATGGGTGTGTATTGGGCGGAATGTTTTTAGCCAGAGTGGATGACATCATCAGCCAGAGTGTGGAGGAGAAAAAAAATCGGTCAAAAAATAAAACGTAAACTGCTCCTGTGGCCACAAATTTCACACTAAAGACATGATTTATACATAAAAACGTAGGAAAATTTGTCAGCGTCGCATAGATACCACTGCTGAAGCTGTGAGTATTATAGTTTTGGCCTGACACACAGAGATTCCCCACCCACACCCCTCCACACCTCCATAGACGGCAATGTTAACTTGAGAGGAGAAATTACCAGAAGCAGCAGGGAGCATCTGCTCTTTAGATGACGACCCAGACCAAAGTTTTTAACATTTTGCTCTCAAACTGGGCACAGAGCTGGTCGAGAAGTAGCCGCCGATCACGAATATTTCGGCTTTTGGATACGACACACCGTTTGGCATTTAATGCCGTTTGTTCGCGGGGTCTTAATTTGGTTCCTCTCTCCCTCTCTGGGTATTTCCAACTGCCGATTTTAACAGGTGCTCCTAACTGCTCTGCTGATTAGGGCACAGCAGTTGGTCCTGGTTGCTTGGCAACCTTAAGCCTGCCTGAGGGAGGAGAGAGGGGAGGGGCTATTTTCACTGTTGTTGATGTAATCAATGACTATCAAGGCTACTATTCTACTTTTTTCAGCTAATTTCACACTTTATTCTACTATTCTACTTTTTTCAGCTAATTTCGCACTTAATTCTACTATTCTACATATTTCAGCTAATTTCACACTTTATTATGCTATTCTACATATTTCAGCTAATTTCACACTTTATTATGCTATTCTACATATTTCAGCTAATTTCACACTTGATTCTACTATTCTACATATTTCAGCTAATTTCACACTTGATTCTACTATTCTACATATTTCAGCTAATTTCACACTTTATTCTACTATTCTGCTTTTTCAGCTAATTTCGCACTTAATTCTACTATTCTACATTTTTCAGCTAGTTTCACACTTTATTCTACTATTCTACTTTTTTTCAACTAATTTCACACTTTAATCTACTATTCTACTTTTTTCAGCTGATTTCATGCATTATTATGTTATTCTACATATTTCAGCTAATTTCACACTTTATTCTACTATTATACTTTGTTCAGCTAATTTCACACTTTATTCAACTATTCTACTTATTTTAGCTAATTTTATACTTTATTATACTATTCTAATTACTTCAGCTAATTTCACACATTATCATTCTATTCTACTTTTTTCAGCTATTTTCACACTTTATTCTACTATCCTTCTTATTTCAGCTAATTTCACACTTTATTATACTATTCTACTTTTTTCAGCTAATTTTACACATTATCATGCTATTCTACTTTTTTCAGCTAATTTCACACTTTATTCTACTATCCTTCTTATTTCAGCTAATTTCACACTTTATTCTACTATTCTACTTTTTTTTCAACTAATTTCACACTTTAATCTACTATTCTACTTTTTTCAGCTGATTTCACGCATTATTATGTTGTTCTACATATTTCAGCTAATTTCACACTTTATTATGGTATTCTACTTTTTTCAGCTGATTTCACACATTATTATGTTATTCTACATATTCCAGCTAATTTTCACACTTTATTTTACACATTATCATGCTATTCTACTTTTTTCAGCTAATTTCACACTTTATTATACTATTCTACTTTTTTCAGCTAATTTCACACATTATTATGCTATTCTACTTTTTTCAGCTAATTTCACACTTTGTTCTACTATTCTACTTTTTTCCAGCTAATTTCACACTTATTTCTACTATTCTACTTTTTTCAGCTAATTTCACATTTTTATTATACTCTTCTACTTTTTTCAGCTAATTGTCTTTCTCATGCTTACGCTTTCTTATACTATTCTAATAATTTCTACAGTTCTACCTTTTCATACACATTTCGACAGAATTACACAACATTGTACCACTTCATACTATTCTACTGTTTTCAGCTCATTTCACAGTTTTTAGATATGTATTATTTGGCCTTTTCAAGGTTCATTGTTTATAGATGGCTAAAGAGTGGCAGGAATGTGGGGAGAGAGAGGTATGTGGGAACGCCGTGTGACGACGGGCGGCAGAGGGCCCCCACACCGTATTTCCGCAGGAAATGCAGTTTTCTAGTTATTATTGGTGTGGGGGCCCAGAGGGCTCCCACACTATTGTTCTTCAAATCTTTATTGGTGTGGGGGCCCAGAGGGCGCCCACACTATTGTTCTTCAAATCTTTATTATTATTATTGGTGTGGGGGCCCAGAGGGCGCCCACACTATTGTTCTTCAAATCTTTATTATTATTATTATTTTTCTTCTTCCGTACGTTTTTCGGTACCCCAAGGATCCTACAAATTTTGTACTACAAAAACAAAACTTATATCACTAGATTCAGCTCATTCAGCACATGCTGGCTTATCAAAAAACTTTTTTCTAATATTAATATTTTACAAATTATTCAACTATTTCTACAAATATTTTCCCATTTGAAATACATTGTACAAACTTCTACAAACTTTTACAAACATTCTACATTTTAAACTACTTCTACTACTACTACAAACTTCATTCAAAGTTCAAAATGTACACAAGATATTAAACTATTAAACTCGTATTTAACTTTTTTAAAAATCTTTTACCGTTTTTAAACTATGAAGGCTCAAAGGTGAGAAGGGTTTTGATCAAAATTCAGGGTTTATAATGGGTGTGTATTGGACGGAATCTTTTGGGCCACAGTGGATGACATCATCAGCTAGAGTGTGGAGGAGAGAAAAAAATCGGTCAAAAAATAAAACGTAAACTGCTCCTGTGGCCACAAATTTCACACTACAGACACGATTTATACATAAAAACGTATGAAAATTTGTCAGCGTCGCATAGGTACCACTGCTGAAGCTGTGAGTATTATAGTTTTGGCCTGACACACAGAGATTCCCCACCCACACCCCTCCACAGCTCCATAAGCGGCAATATTAATTTGAGAGGAGAAATTACCAGAAGCAGCAGGGAGCATCTGCTCTTTACCTGACGACCCAGACCAGAGTTTTTAACATTTCGCTCTCAAACTGGGCACAGAACTGGTCGAGAAGTAGCCGCCGATCACGAATATTTCGGCTTTTGGATACGACACACACCGTTTGGCATTTAATGTTGTCTGTTCGAGGCCCTTCATTTGCTTTCTCTCTCCCTCTCTCTGGGTATTTCCAACTGAAATTATACCAGGTGCATTAACTGCTCTGCTGATTAGGGCACAGCAGTTGGCCGTGGTTGCTTGGCAACCTTAAGCCTGCCTGAGGGAGGAGAGGGGGGAGGGACTATTTTCACTGTTGTTGATGTATCAAATGCTATATGTTTAATGTCGGCCATTTTATGCTTCTCTCTCACAGACACAAACACAGACAGTAACACACACATGCACACACACACATCTAACTACTTACTACTAGTTGTTTCACCTACTTTCACACTTTTTTCTACTATTCTACTTTTTTCAGCTAATTTCACACTTTTTTCTACTATTCTACTTTTTTCAGCTAATTTCACACTTTTTCTACTATTCTACTGTTTTCAGCTAATTTCACACTTTATCATGCTATTCTACATTTTTCAGCTAATTTCACACATTATTATGCTATTCTACATATTTCAGCTAATTTCACAGTTTCTTCTACTATTCTACATATTTTAACTAATTTCAAAATTTATTCTACTATTCTACTTTTTTCAGCTAATTTCACACTTTAGTATGCTATTCTACATATTTCAGCTAATTTCACACTTTATTCTACTATTCTACTTTTTTCAGCTAATTTCACACATTATTATGCTATTCTACTTTTTTCAGCTAATTTCACACTTAATTCTACTATTCTACTTTTTTCAGCTAATTTCACACTTTATTATACTATTCTAATTACTTCAGCTAATTTCACACTTTCTGATACTATTTTATTTTTTCAGCTAATTTCAGATAGAGAGACACACAGTCACACACACATGCACACACATACACACACACACACATCTAACTACTTCCACAAATTCTGTACTAAAGAAATAAAAATCATATCGCTAAATTCAGCTCATTTAGGACATTACTACTACACTAACCTTCTACTAAACTTTTACAAACCTTCTACAATTTAAACTACTTCTCCTTCTCCTTACTAATTTCTACTATTTATATTTCACAAATTATGATACTACTACTATCTACTAGTTGTTTCAGCTACTTTCACACTCATAGTATTCTAATTACTTCAGCTAATTTCACACTTTATTCTACTATTCTACTGTTTTCAGCTAATTTCACACATTATTATGCTATTTTACATATTTCAGCTAATTTCACACTTTATTCTACTATTCTACCTTTTTCAGCTAATTTTACACAATAATATGCTACGCTACTTTTTTCAGCTAATTTCACACTTTATTCTACTATTCTACTTTTTTCAACTAATTTCACACATTATTATGCTATTCTACATATTTCAGCTAATTTCACACTTCATTCTATTATTCTACTTTTTCATCTAATTTCACACTTTATTCTACTATTCTACTTACTTCAGCTAATTTTACACTTTATTATACTATTCTAATTACTTCAAGTAATATCACACTTTATTCTATATTCTGCTTATTTCAGCTAAATTTACACTTTATTATACTGTTCTACATATTTCACACTTTCTTATGCTATTCTAATTACTTCAGCTAATTTCACACTTTCTTATACTATTCCAACATTTTCTACAATTCTACCTTTTCATACAAATTTCTACAGTATTACACAACATTGTACCACTTCATACTATTCTACTGTTTTCAGCTCATTTCACATTTTTTAGATATGCATTGTTTGGCCTTTTCAAGCTTTATTGTATACAGACAGCGAAAGAGTGACAGGTACGTGGGAACGCCGTGCGACGACGGGCGGCAAAGGGCCCCCACACCGTATTTCCGCAGGAAATGCAGTTTTCTAGTTATTTTTCTTCTTCCGTACGTTTTTTCGGTACCCCAAGGATCCTACAAATTTTGTACTACAAAAACAAAACTTATATCACTAGATTCAGCTCATTCAGCACATGCTGGCTTATCAAAAAACTTTTTTCTAATATTAATATTTTACAAATTATTCAACTATTTCTACAAATATTTTCCCATTTGAAATACATTGTACAAACTTCTACAAACTTTTACAAACATTCTACATTTTAAACTACTTCTACTACTACTACAAACTTCATTCAAAGTTCAAAATGTACACAAGATATTAAACTATTAAACTCGTATTTAACTTTTTTAAAAATCTTTTACCGTTTTTAAAACTATGAAGGCTCAAAGGTGAGAAGGGTTTTGATCAAAATTCAGGGTTTATAATGGGTGTGTATTGGACGGAATCTTTTGGGCCACAGTGGATGACATCATCAGCTAGAGTGTGGAGGAGAGAAAAAAATCGGTCAAAAAATAAAACGTAAACTGCTCCTGTGGCCACAAATTTCACACTACAGACACGATTTATACATAAAAACGTAGGAAAATTTGTCAGCGTCGCATAGGTACCACTGCTGAAGCTGTGAGTATTATAGTTTTGGCCTGACACACAGAGATTCCCCACCCACACCCCTCCACAGCTCCATAAGCGGCAATATTAATTTGAGAGGAGAAATTACCAGAAGCAGCAGGGAGCATCTGCTCTTTACCTGACGACCCAGACCAGAGTTTTTAACATTTCGCTCTCAAACTGGGCACAGAACTGGTCGAGAAGTAGCCGCCGATCACGAATATTTCGGCTTTTGGATACGACACACCGTTTGGCATTTAATGTTGTCTGTTCGAGGCCCTTCATTTGCTTTCTCTCTCCCTCTCTCTGGGTATTTCCAACTGAAATTATACCAGGTGCATTAACTGCTCTGCTGATTAGGGCACAGCAGTTGGCCGTGGTTGCTTGGCAACCTTAAGCCTGCCTGAGGGAGGAGAGGGGGGAGGGACTATTTTCACTGTTGTTGATGTATCAAATGCTATATGTTTAATGTCGGCCATTTTATGCTTCTCTCTCACAGACACAAACACAGACAGTAACACACACATGCACACACACACATCTAACTACTTACTACTAGTTGTTTCACCTACTTTCACACTTTTTTCTACTATTCTACTTTTTTCAGCTAATTTCACACTTTTTTCTACTATTCTACTGTTTTCAGCTAATTTCACACTTTATCATGCTATTCTACATTTTTCAGCTAATTTCACACATTATTATGCTATTCTACATATTTCAGCTAATTTCACAGTTTCTTCTACTATTCTACATATTTTAACTAATTTCAAAATTTATTCTACTATTCTACTTTTTTCAGCTAATTTCACACTTTAGTATGCTATTCTACATATTTCAGCTAATTTCACACTTTATTCTACTATTCTACTTTTTTCAGCTAATTTCACACATTATTATGCTATTCTACTTTTTTCAGCTAATTTCACACTTAATTCTACTATTCTACTTTTTTCAGCTAATTTCACGACTTTATTATACTATTCTAATTACTTCAGCTAATTTCACACTTTCTGATACTATTTTATTTTTTCAGCTAATTTCAGATAGAGAGACACAGTCACACACACATGCACACACATACACACACACACACATCTAACTACTTCCACAAATTCTGTACTAAAGAAATAAAAATCATATCGCTAAATTCAGCTCATTTAGGACATTACTACTACACTAACCTTCTACTAAACTTTTACAAACCTTCTACAATTTAAACTACTTCTCCTTCTCCTTACTAATTTCTACTATTTATATTTCACAAATTATGATACTACTACTATCTACTAGTTGTTTCAGCTACTTTCACACTCATAGTATTCTAATTACTTCAGCTAATTTCACACTTTATTCTACTATTCTACTGTTTTCAGCTAATTTCACACATTATTATGCTATTTTACATATTTCAGCTAATTTCACACTTTATTCTACTATTCTACCTTTTTCAGCTAATTTTACACAATAATATGCTACGCTACTTTTTTCAGCTAATTTCACACTTTATTCTACTATTCTACTTTTTTCAACTAATTTCACACATTATTATGCTATTCTACATATTTCAGCTAATTTCACACTTCATTCTATTATTCTACTTTTTCATCTAATTTCACACTTTATTCTACTATTCTACTTACTTCAGCTAATTTTACACTTTATTATACTATTCTAATTACTTCAAGTAATATCACACTTTATTCTATATTCTACTTATTTCAGCTAAATTTACACTTTATTATACTGTTCTACATATTTCACACTTTCTTATGCTATTCTAATTACTTCAGCTAATTTCACACTTTCTTATACTATTCCAACATTTTCTACAATTCTACCTTTTCATACAAATTTCTACAGTATTACACAACATTGTACCACTTCATACTATTCTACTGTTTTCAGCTCATTTCACATTTTTTAGATATGCATTGTTTGGCCTTTTCAAGCTTTATTGTATACAGACAGCGAAAGAGTGACAGGTACGTGGGAACGCCGTGCGACGACGGGCGGCAAAGGGCCCCCACACCGTATTTCCGCAGGAAATGCAGTTTTCTAGTTGGTGTGGGGGCCCAGAGGGCTCCCACACTATTGTTATTCAAATCTTTATTATTATTTTTCTTCTTCCGTACGTTTTTCGGCACTCCAAGGATCCTACAAATTTTGTACTACAAAAACAAAACTTATATCACTAGATTCAGCTCATTCAGCACATGCTGGCTTATCAAAAAACTTTTTTCTAATATTAATATTTTACAAATTATTCAACTTTTTCTACAAATTTTTTCCCATTTGAAATACATTGTACAAACTTCAAATCTTTCTACAAAACTTCTACAAACATTCTACATTTTGAACTACTTCTACTACTACTACAGACTTCATTCAAACTTCAAATTGTACACAAAATATTAAACTATTAAACTCGTATTTAACTTTTTTAAAAATCTTTTACCGTTTTTAAACTATCGAGCCTCAAAGGTGAGAAGGGTTTTGATCAAAAATCAGCATTTATAATGGGTGTGTATTGGGCGGAATGTTTTTAGCCAGAGTGTATGACATCATCAGCCAGAGTGTGGAGGAGAAAAAAAATCGGTCAAAAAATAAAACGTAAACTGCTCCTGTGGCCACAAATTTCACACTACAGACACGATTTATACATAAAAACGTAGGAAAATTTGTCAGCGTCGCATAGATACCACTGCTGAAGCTGTGAGTATTATAGTTTTGGCCTGACACACAGAGATTCCCCACCCACACCCCTCCACACCTCCATAGGCGGCAATGTTAATTTGAGAGGAGAAATTACCAGAAGCAGCAGGGAGCATCTGCTCTTTACCTGACGACCCAGACCAGAGTTTTTAACATTTCGCTCTCAAACTGGGCACAGAACTGCTCGAGAAGTAGCCGCCGATCACAAATATTTCGGCTTTTGGATACGACACACCGTTTGGCATTTAATGTTGTCTGTTCGAGGCCCTTCATTTGCTTTCTCTCTCCCTCTCTCTGGGTATTTCCAACTGAAATTATACCAGGTGCTCCTAACTGCTCTGCTGATTAGGGCCCAGCAGTTGGTCCTGGTTGCTTGGCAACCTTAAGCCTGCCTGAGGGAGGAGAGGGGGGGAGGGGCTATTTTCACTGTTGTTGATGTATCAAATGCTACATGTTTAATGTCAGACATTTTATGCTTCTCTCTCACAGACACAAACACAGACAGTAACACACACACACACACACACACACACATCTAACTATTTACTACTAGTTGTTTCAGCTAATTTCACACTTTATTCTACTATTCTACTTTTTTCAGCTAATTTCACACTTTATTATACTATTCTACATGTTTCACACTTTATTATATTATTGTAATTACTTCAGCTAATTTCACACTTTATTCTACGATTCTACTTTTTTCAGCTAATTTCACACATTATTATAATATTCTACTTCTTTCAGCTAATTTCACACTTTATTCTACTATTCTACTTTTTTCAGCTAATTTCACATTTTTCTCTACTATTCTACATTTTTCACCTAATTTCACACATTATTATGCTATTCTACATATTTTGGCTAATTTCACACTTTATTCTACTATTCTACTTTTTTCAGCTAATTTCACACTTTTTTCTACTATTCTACATTTTTCAGCTAATTTCACACATTATTATGCTATTCTACATATTTCGGATAATTTCACATTTTCTTCTACTATTCTACCTTTTCATCTAATTTTACACTTTATTGTACTATTCTACTTACTTCAGCTAAATTTACACTTTATTATACTATTCTACATATTTCACAATTTGTTATACAATTCTAATTACTTCAGCTAATTTCACGCTTTATTATACTATTCTAACATTTTCTACAATTCTACCTTTTCATACAAATTTCTACAGTATTACACAACATTGTACCACTTCATACTGTTCTACTGTTTTCAGCTCATTTCACATTTTTTAGATATGCATTGTTTGGCCTTTTCAAGCTTTATTGTATACAGACAGCGAAAGAGTGACAGGTATGTGGGAACGCCGTGCGATGACGGGCGGCAGAGGGCCCCCACACCGTATTTCCGCAGGAAATGCAGTTTTCTAGTTGGTGTGGGGGCCCAGAGGGCTCCCACACTATTGTTATTCAAATCTTTATTATTGGTGTGGGGGCCCAGAGGGCTCCCACACTATTGTTCTTCAAATCTTTATTATTATTATTATTATTTTTCTTCTTCCGTACGTTTTTCGGCACTCCAAGGATCCTACAAATTTTGTACTACAAAAACAAAACTTATACCACTAAATTCAGCTCATTCAGCACATGCTGGCTTATCAAAAAACTTTTTTCTAATATTAATATTTTACAAATTATTCAACTTTTTCTACAAATTTTTTCCCATTTGAAATACATTGTACAAACTTCAAATCTTTCTACAAAACTTCTACAAACATTCTACATTTTAAACTACTTCTACTACTACTACAGACTTCATTCAAACTTCAAATTGTACACAAAATATTAAACTATTAAACTCGTATTTAACTTTTTTAAAAATCTTTTACCGTTTTTAAACTATCGAGCCGCAAAGGTGAGAAGGGTTTTGATCAAAATTCAGCGTTTATAATGGGTGTGTATTGGACGGAATCTTTTGGGCCACAGTGGATGACATCATCAGCTAGAGTGTGGAGGAGAGAAAAAATCGGTCAAAAAATAAAACGTAAACTGCTCCTGTGGCCACAAATTTCACACTACAGACACGATTTATACATAAAAACGTAGGAAAATTTGTCAGCGTCGCATAGATACCACTGCTGAAGCTGTGAGTATTATAGTTTTGGCCTGACACACACAGATTCCCCACCCACACCCCTCCACACCTCCATAAGCGGCAATGTTAATTTGAGAGGAGAAATTACCAGAAGCAGCAGGGAGCATCTGCTCTTTACCTGACGACCCAGACCAAAGTTTTTAACATTTTGCTCTCAAACTGGGCACAGAGCTGGTCGAGAAGTAGCCGCCGATCACGAATATTTCGGCTTTTGGATACGACACACCGTTTGGCATTTAATGCCGTTTGTTCGCGGGTCTTAATTTGGTTCCTCTCTCCCTCTCGGGGGTATTTCCAACTGAAATTATACCAGGTGCATTAACTGCTCTGCTGATTAGGGCACAGCAGTTGGTCCTGGTTGCTTGGCAACCTTAAGCCTGCCTGAGGGAGGAGAGGGGGGAGGGGCTATTTTCACTGTTGTTGATGTAATCAATGAGTATCAAGGCTACTATTCTACTTTTTTCAGCTAATTTCACACTTTATTATGCTATTCTACATATTTCAGCTAATTTCACACTTGATTCTACTATTCTACTTTTTTTCAGCTAATTTCGCACTTAATTCTACTATTCTACATATTTCAGCTAATTTCACACTTTATTATGCTATTCTACATATTTCAGCTAATTTCACACTTGATTCTACTATTCTACTTTTTTCAGCTAATTTCACACTTTATTATGCTATTCTACTTTTTTCAGCTAATTTCGCACTTAATTCTACTATTCTACATATTTCAGCTAATTTCACACTTTATTATGCTATTATACATATTTCAGCTAATTTCACACTTGATTCTACTATTCTACTTTTTTCAGCTAATTTCACACTTTATTATGCTATTCTACATATTTCAGCTAATTTCACACTTGATTCTACTATTCTACATATTTCAGCTAATTTCACACTTGATTCTACTATTCTACATATTTCAGCTAATTTCACACTTTATTCTACTATTCTGCTTTTTCAGCTAATTTCGCACTTAATTCTACTATTCTACATATTTCAGCTAATTTCACACTTCTTATTTCAGCTAATTTCACACTTTATTATGCTATTCTACATTTTTCAGCTAGTTTCACACTTTATTCTACTATTCTACTTTTTTTCAACTAATTTCACACTTTAATCTACTATTCTACTTTTTTCAGCTGATTTCACGCATTATTATGTTATTCTACATATTTCAGCTAATTTCACACTTTATTCTACTATTATACTTTATTCAGCTAATTTCACACTTTATTCAACTATTCTACTTATTTTAGCTAATTTCACACTTTATTATGCTATTCTACATTTTTCAGCTAATTTCACACTTTATTATGCTATTCTACATATTTCAGCTAATTTCACACTTTATTCTACTATTCTACATATTTCAGCTAATTTCACACTTTATTCTACTATTCTACATTTTTCAGCTAATTTCACACTTTGTTATGCTATTCTACTTTTTTCAGCTAATTTCACACATTATTATGCTATTCTACATATTTCAGCTAATTTCACACTTTATTATGCTATTCTACATTTTTCAGCTAATTTCACACTGTATTCTACTATTTTACTTATTTGAGCTAATTTCACACTTCTACCACTTCAAACTGTTCTACTCATAGACACACATACCTGGCTACTTTCTAAAATTCTACCTTTTCCTACAAATTTCTACAGTATTACACAACATTGTACCACTCCATACTATTCTACTGTTTTTAGCTCATTTCACATTTTTTAGACATGCATTGTTTGGCCTTTTCAAGGTTTATTGTGTAAAGATGGCTAAAGAGGGGCAGGAATGTGGGGAGAGAGAGGTGGGGGAACGCCGTGCGACGACGGGCGGCAGAGGGCCCCCACACCGTATTTCCGCAGGAAATGCAGTTTTCTAGTTATTTTTCTTCTTCCGTACGTTTTTCGGCACTCCAAGGATCCTACAAATTTTGTACTACAAAAACAAAACTTATATCACTAGATTCAGCTCATTCAGCACATGCTGGCTTATCAAAAAACTTTTTTCTAATATTAATATTTTACAAATTATTCAACTTTTTCTACAAATTTTTTCCCATTTGAAATACATTGTACAAACTTCAAATCTTTCTACAAAACTTCTACAAACATTCTACATTTTGAACTACTTCTACTACTACTACAGACTTCATTCAAACTTCAAATTGTACACAAAATATTAAACTATTAAACTCGTATTTAACTTTTTTAAAAATCTTTTACCGTTTTTAAACTATGAAGGCTCAAAGGTGAGAAGGGTTTTGATCAAAATTCAGCGTTTATAATGGGTGTGTATTGGACGGAATGTTTTGGGCCACAGTGGATGACATCATCAGCTAGAGTGTGGAGGAGAGAAAAAATCGGTCAAAAAATAAAACGTAAACTGCTCCTGTGGCCACAAATTTCACACTACAGACACGATTTATACATAAAAACGTAGGAAAATTTGTCAGCGTCGCATAGGTACCACTGCTGAAGCTGTGAGTATTATAGTTTTGGCCTGACACACAGAGATTACCCACCCACACCCCTCCACACCTCCATAGGCGGCAATGTTAATTTGAGAGGAGAAATTACCAGAAGCAGCAGGGAGCATCTGCTCTTTACCTGACGACCCAGACCAGAGTTTTTAACATTTCGCTCTCAAACTGGGCACAGAGCTGGTCGAGAAGTAGCCGCCGATCACGAATATTTCGGCTTTTGGATACGACACACCGTTTGGCATTTAATGTTGTCTGTTCGAGGCCCTTCATTTGCTTTCTCTCTCCCTCTCTCTGGGTATTTCCAACTGAAATTACACCAGGTGCATTAACTGCTCTGCTGATTAGGGCACAGCAGTTGGCCGTGGTTGCTTGGCAACCTTAAGCCTGCCTGAGGGAGGAGAGGGGGGAGGGGCTATTTTCACTGTTGTTGATGTATCAAATGCTATATGTTTAATGTCGGACATTTTATGCTTCTCTCTCACAGACACAAACACAGACAGTAACACACACACACACACACACACACACACACCTAACTACTTACTACTAGTTGTTTCAGCTACTTTCACACTTAATTCTACTATTCTACTTTTTTCAGTTAATTTCACACATTATTATACTATTCTGCTTTTTTCAGCTAAATTCACACATTATTATACTATTCTGCTTTTTTCAGGTAAATTCACACTTAATTCTACTATTCAGCTTTTTTCAGCTAATTTCACACTTTATTATGCTATTCTATATATTTCAGCTAATTTCACACTTTATTCTACTTTTTTCAGCTAATTTCACACATTATGCTATTCTACTTATTTCAGCTAATTTCACACTTCATTCTACTATTCTACTTTTTTCAGCTAATTTCACACTTTGTTCTACTATTCTACTTTTTTCAGCTAATTTCACACTTATTTCTACTATTCTACTTTTTTCAGCTAATTTCACATTTTTATTATACTCTTCTACTTTTTTCAGCTAATTTCACACATTATGCTGTTCTACTTATTTCAGCTAATTTCACACTTTATTCTACTATTCTACTTTTTTCAGCTAATTTCACACATTATTATACTATTCTTTTTTCAGCTAAATTCACACGTTATTATACTATTCTGCTTTTTTCAGCTAAATTCACACTTAATTCTACTATTCTGCTTTTTTCAGCTAATTTCACACTTTATTCTACTATTCTACATTTTTCAGCTAATTTCACACTTCATTCTACTATTCTACTTTTGTCAGCTAATTTCACATATTATGCTATTCTACTTATTTCAGCTAATTTCACACTTTATTCTACTATTCTACTTTTTTCAGCTAATTTCACACTTTATTATGCTATTCTACTTTTTTCAGCTAATTTCACACTTTATTATGCTATTCTACATATTTCAGCTAATTTCACACTTTATTCTACTATTCTACATTTTTCAGCTAATTTCACACATTATTATACTATTCTGCTTTTTTCAGCTAAATTCACACATTATTATACTATTCTGCTTTTTTCAGCTAAATTCACACTTAATTCTACTACTCTGCTTTTTTCAGCTAATTTCACACTTCATTCTACTATTCTACTTTTGTCAGCTAATTTCACATATTATGCTATTCTACTTATTTCAGCTAATTTCACACTTTATTCTACTATTCTACTTTTTTCAGCTAATTTAACACTTTATTATGCTATTCTACTTTTTTCAGCTAATTTCACACTTTATTATGCTATTCTACATATTTCAGCTAATTTCACACTTTGTTCTACTATTCTACTGTTTTCAGCTCATTTCACATTTTTTAGATATGTATTATTTGGCCTTTTCAAGGTTTATTGTGTAGAGATGGCTAAAGAGTGGCAGGAATGTGGGGAGAGAGAGGTATGTGGGAACGCCGTGCGACGACGGGCGGCAGAGGGCCCCCACACCGTATTTCCGCAGGAAATGCAGTTTTCTAGTTATTATTATTTTTCTTCTTCCGTACGTTTTTCGGTACCCCAAGGATCCTACAAATTTTGTACTACAAAAACAAAACTTATATCACTAGATTCAGCTCATTCAGCACATGCTGGCTTATCAAAAAACTTTTTTCTAATATTAATATTTTACAAATTATTCAACTATTTCTACAAATATTTTCCCATTTGAAATACATTGTACAAACTTCTACAAACTTTTACAAACATTCTACATTTTAAACTACTTCTACTACTACTACAAACTTCATTCAAAGTTCAAAATGTACACAAGATATTAAACTATTAAACTCGTATTTAACTTTTTTAAAAATCTTTTACCGTTTTTAAACTATGAAGGCTCAAAGGTGAGAAGGGTTTTGATCAAAATTCAGGGTTTATAATGGGTGTGTATTGGACGGAATCTTTTGGGCCACAGTGGATGACATCATCAGCTAGAGTGTGGAGGAGAGAAAAAAAATCGGTCAAAAAATAAAACGTAAACTGCTCCTGTGGCCACAAATTTCACACTACAGACACGATTTATACATAAAAACGTAGGAAAATTTGTCAGCGTCGCATAGGTACCACTGCTGAAGCTGTGAGTATTATAGTTTTGGCCTGACACACAGAGATTCCCCACCCACACCCCTCCACAGCTCCATAAGCGGCAATATCAATTTGAGAGGAGAAATTACCAGAAGCAGCAGGGAGCATCTGCTCTTTACCTGACGACCCAGACCAGAGTTTTTAACATTTCGCTCTCAAACTGGGCACAGAACTGGTCGAGAAGTAGCCGCCGATCACGAATATTTCGGCTTTTGGATACGACACACCGTTTGGCATTTAATGTTGTCTGTTCGAGGCCCTTCATTTGCTTTCTCTCTCCCTCTCTCTGGGTATTTCCAACTGAAATTATACCAGGTGCATTAACTGCTCTGCTGATTAGGGCACAGCAGTTGGCCGTGGTTGCTTGGCAACCTTAAGCCTGCCTGAGGGAGGAGAGGGGGGAGGGACTATTTTCACTGTTGTTGATGTATCAAATGCTATATGTTTAATGTCGGCCATTTTATGCTTCTCTCTCACAGACACAAACACAGACAGTAACACACACATGCACACACACACATCTAACTACTTACTACTAGTTGTTTCACCTACTTTCACACTTTTTTCTACTATTCTACTTTTTTCAGCTAATTTCACACTTTTTTCTACTATTCTACTTTTTTCAGCTAATTTCACACTTTTTTCTACTATTCTACTGTTTTCAGCTAATTTCACACTTTATCATGCTATTCTACATTTTTCAGCTAATTTCACACATTATTATGCTATTCTACATATTTCAGCTAATTTCACAGTTTCTTCTACTATTCTACATATTTTAACTAATTTCAAAATTTATTCTACTATTCTACTTTTTTCAGCTAATTTCACACTTTAGTATGCTATTCTACATATTTCAGCTAATTTCACACTTTATTCTACTATTCTACTTTTTTCAGCTAATTTCACACATTATTATGCTATTCTACTTTTTTCAGCTAATTTCACACTTAATTCTACTATTCTACTTTTTTCAGCTAATTTCACACTTTATTATACTATTCTAATTACTTCAGCTAATTTCACACTTTCTGATACTATTTTATTTTTTCAGCTAATTTCAGATAGAGAGACACACAGTCACACACACATGCACACACATACACACACACACACACATCTAACTACTTCCACAAATTCTGTACTAAAGAAATAAAAATCATATCGCTAAATTCAGCTCATTTAGGACATTACTACTACACTAACCTTCTACTAAACTTTTACAAACCTTCTACAATTTAAACTACTTCTCCTTCTCCTTACTAATTTCTACTATTTATATTTCACAAATTATGATACTACTACTATCTACTAGTTGTTTCAGCTACTTTCACACTCATAGTATTCTAATTACTTCAGCTAATTTCACACTTTATTCTACTATTCTACTGTTTTCAGCTAATTTCACACATTATTATGCTATTTTACATATTTCAGCTAATTTCACACTTTATTCTACTATTCTACCTTTTTCAGCTAATTTTACACAATAA
This sequence comes from Nibea coibor, assembly GCA_023373845.1. Classification (NCBI taxonomy): domain Eukaryota; kingdom Metazoa; phylum Chordata; class Actinopteri; family Sciaenidae; genus Nibea; species Nibea coibor. The sequence goes on along the minus strand of CM041716.1, from coordinate 23,770,864 downwards.
TATGCTACGCTACTTTTTTCAGCTAATTTCACACTTTATTCTACTATTCTACTTTTTTCAACTAATTTCACACATTATTATGCTATTCTACATATTTCAGCTAATTTCACACTTCATTCTATTATTCTACTTTTTCATCTAATTTCACACTTTATTCTACTATTCTACTTACTTCAGCTAATTTTACACTTTATTATACTATTCTAATTACTTCAAGTAATATCATACTTTATTCTATATTCTACTTATTTCAGCTAAATTTACACTTTATTATACTGTTCTACATATTTCACACTTTCTTATGCTATTCTAATTACTTCAGCTAATTTCACACTTTCTTATACTATTCCAACATTTTCTACAATTCTACCTTTTCATACAAATTTCTACAGTATTACACAACATTGTACCACTTCATACTATTCTACTGTTTTCAGCTCATTTCACATTTTTTAGATATGCATTGTTTGGCCTTTTCAAGCTTTATTGTATACAGACAGCGAAAGAGTGACAGGTACGTGGGAACGCCGTGCGACGACGGGCGGCAAAGGGCCCCCACACCGTATTTCCGCAGGAAATGCAGTTTTCTAGTTATTATTATTTTTCTTCTTCCGTACGTTTTTCGGTACCCCAAGGATCCTACAAATTTTGTACTACAAAAACAAAACTTATATCACTAGATTCAGCTCATTCAGCACATGCTGGCTTATCAAAAAACTTTTTTCTAATATTAATATTTTACAAATTATTCAACTATTTCTACAAATATTTTCCCATTTGAAATACATTGTACAAACTTCTACAAACTTTTACAAACATTCTACATTTTAAACTACTTCTACTACTACTACAAACTTCATTCAAACTTCAAAATGTACACAAGATATTAAACTATTAAACTCGTATTTAACTTTTTTAAAAATCTTTTACCGTTTTTAAACTATGAAGCCTCAAAGGTGAGAAGGGTTTTGATCAAAATTCAGCGTTTATAATGGGTGTGTATTGGACGGAATCTTTTGGGCCACAGTGGATGACATCATCAGCTAGAGTGTGGAGGAGAGAAAAAATCGGTCAAAAAATAAAACGTAAACTGCTCCTGTGGCCACAAATTTCACACTACAGACACGATTTATACATAAAAACGTAGGAAAATGTGTCAGCGTCGCATAGGTACCACTGCTGAAGCTGTGAGTATTATAGTTTTGGCCTGACACACAGAGATTCCCCACCCACACCCCTCCACACCTCCATAAGCGGCAATATTAATTTGAGAGGAGAAATTACCAGAAGCAGCAGGGAGCATCTGCTCTTTACCTGACGACCCAGACCAGAGTTTTTAACATTTCGCTCTCAAACTGGGCACAGAACTGGTCGAGAAGTAGCCGCCGATCACGAATATTTCGGCTTTTGGATACGACACACCGTTTGGCATTTAATGCCACTTGTTCGTGGGGCTTGATTTGGTTCCTCTCTCCCTCTCTGGGCATTTGCAACTGAAAAATAACAGGTGCTCCTAACTGCTCTGCTGATTAGGGCACAGCAGTTGGTCCTGGTTGCTTGGCAACCTGAAGCCTGCCTGAGGGAGGAGAGAGGGGAGGGGCTATTTTCACTGTTGTTGTTGATGTAATCAATGACTATCAAGGCTACATCTTTAATGTCGGCCATGTTATGCTTCTCTCTCACAGACACAAACAGAGGCACACAGACAGTCACACACAAATGCACACACACACATGCACACGCACACACACACACATACACATATTGCTAAATTCAGCTCATTTAGGACATTACTACTACACTAACCTTCTACAAACTAACGTTCTACTAACCTTTTACAAACCTTCTACAATTTAAACTACTTCTCCTTCTCCTTACTAATTTCTACTATTTGTATTTTACAAATTATTACACTACTACTATCTACTAGTTGTTTCAGCTACTTTCACACTTATACTATTCTACTTTTTTCAGCTAATTTCACAGTTTATTCTACTATTCTACTTTTTTCAGCTAATTTCACACTTAATTCTACTATTCTGCATATTTCAGCTAATTTCACACTTTATTCTACTATTCGACTTTTTTCAGCTAATTTCACACTTTATTATTCTATTCTACACATTTCAGCTAATTTCACACTTTATTCTACTATTCTACATATTTCAGCTAATTTCACACATTATTCTGCTATTCTACATATTTCAGCTAATTTCACACTTAATTCTACTATTCTACTTTTTTCAGCTAATTTCACACTTTATTATGCTATTCTACTTTTTTCAGCTAATTTCACATTTTATTATGCTATTCTATAAATTTCAGCTAATTTCACATTTTATTATGCTATTCTACACATTTCAGCTAATTTCCCACTTAATTCTACTATCCTACTTTTTTCAGCTAATTTCACACATTATTCTACTATTCTACTTTTTCATCTAATTTCACACGTTATGTAAAATTATTTCAGCTAATTTTTCACTTTATCACACTATTCTACATATTTCACACTTTGTTATACTATTCTAATTACTTCAGCCAATTTCACACTTTCTTATAGTATTCTACTTATTTCCGCTAATTTCACACTTTCTGATAACAGACAAATAGAGAGACACACAGACAGTCACAGACACATGCACACACACACACACACACACCTACTTCCACAAATTCTGTACTACAGAAATAAAAATCATAGTGCTGAATTGAGCTCATTTAAGACATTACTACTACACTAACCTACTAAACTTTTACAAACCTTCTTCAATTTAAACTACTTCTCCTTCTCCTTACTAATTTCTACTATTTATATTTCACAAATTATTATACTACTACTATCTGCTAGTTGTTTCAGCTATTTTCACACTTGTACTATTCTACTTATTTCAGCTAATTTCACACTTTATTCTACTATTCTACTTATTTCAGCTGATTTCACACTTTATGATACTATTCTGCTTATTTCAGCTAATTTCACACTTTATTCTACAATTCTACTTATTTCAGCTAATTTCACACTGTATTCTACTATTTTACTTATTTCAGCTAATTTCACACTTCTACCACTTCAAACTGTTCTACTCAAAGACACACATACCTGGCTACTTTCTAAAATTCTACCTTTTCCTACAAATTTCTACAGTATTACACAACATTGTACCACTCCATACTATTCTACTGTTTTTAGCTCATTTCACATTTTTTAGACATGCATTGTTTGGTCTTTTCAAGGTTTATTGTGTAAAGATGGCTAAAGAGGGGCAGGAATGTGGGGAGAGAGAGGTGGGGGAACGCCGTGCGACCACGGGCGGCAGAGGGCCCCCACACCGTATTTCCGCAGGAAATGCAGTTTTCTAGTTATTCTTACGTTTCTTCCGTATTTTCGTCGGTTCGCTTCTGCTCCCAGAGTTTTTGGCGCACATACACAAACAAGGACTCAAAACGACCGGCTCGGCAAGGACACGATGGCAAAGTGGTTTTCAAAAAGTTTCACCAAACGGTTTTGGAGCTGTACACCAAAGAAAATGCCAAAAAATGAATGGGTGTGTATTGCGAGAACTTTCCAGAGCTAGAGGGCGTGATGTCATACCTAGAGTGCGAAGAGAGAGAAAAATTCATCGAAAAATAAATTTATAAACTGCGACTGTGGCCGCAAATGTCAAGCTACAGAAATCATTTATAGCTAGAAACGTAGGAAAATTTGTCGCCGTCGCATAGATACCACTGCTGAAGCTGTGAGTATTATAGTTTTGGCCTGACACAGAAAGATTCGGCCCCAGCACCGATCCACAGTCCCATCTCCTCCCATATTAATTTGAGAGGAGAAATCTCCGGAAGGGCAGAGACCACCTGCTCTTTACCACATGATAAATGCCAGAGTTTTTAACATTTAGCTCTCAAACTGGGCACAAAACTGGTCGAGAAGTAGCCGCCGATCACGAATATTTCGGCTTTTGGATACGACACACCGTTTGGCATTTAATGCCGTTTGTTCGTGGGGCGTCATTTGGTTCCTCTCTCCCTCTCTGGGCATGTCCAACTGACATACCAGGTGCTGTAACTGCTCTGCTGATTAGGGCCCAGCAGTTGGACCTGGTTGCTTGGCAACCTCAAGCGTGCCTGAGGGAGGAGAGGGGGGAGGGGCTATTTTCACTGTTGCTGATGTGTGTCAGACACAAGTCATCTGATTTGACAGTGAATCCAGCAGGACTGTGTTAAATCCTAAGTGTTAATGGTAGCATTAGCATGTTAGCATATTAGCAATTAGCATGTTAGCATTAGCATGTTAGCATTGGCATCAATTTCATTTTTAGTGGCTAAAAAGCATGCTCATTGCTAACATTAGCAGCCAATGCTAAAATTAGTGACTAGCGCATCATGCTAATTGCTAACATTAGCTACTAATGCTAATTTTAAGTGGCTAGAAATTAGTGGTAGCAGTGCATGTTAGCAGTTAGCATGTTAGCAATTAGCATGTTAGCATTAGCATGTTAGCATTGGCATTTACTTAATTTTTAGAGGCTAAAAAGCATACTCATCGCTAACATTAGCATCCAATGCTAAAATTAGTGGCTAGCGCACCATGCTAATTGCTAACATTAGCGACTAATGCTAATTTTAAGTGGCTAGAAATTAGTGGTAGCATTAGTGCCAGCACAGCATTTGCATGTTAGCAATTAGCATGTTAGCATTAGCATGTTAGCATTGGCATTTACTTCATTTTTAGAGGCTAAAAAGCATACTCATCGCTAACATTAGCAGCCAATGCTAAAATTAGTGGCTAGCGCATCATGCTAATTGCTAACGTGAGTAGCTAATACAAAAATTAGTGGTTTCAGCATTTTCTCTCTCTTTCTGTCAGCATTTCTAACAAGTGCAGTAACTGCTCTGCTAATCAGGGATGCGCCAGCAGGCAGCGATGGGGCCAGAGTCAGGCACACTCAAAATTTCTTCAGGAATTTTCTAGTTATTCTTACGTTTCTTCCGTATTTTCGTCGGTTCGCTTCTGCTCCCAGAGTTTTTGGCGCACATACACAAACAAGGACTCAAAACGACCGGCTCGGCAAGGACACGATGGCAAAGTGGTTTTCAAAAAGTTTCACCAAACGGTTTGGCAGCTGTACACCAATGAAAATGCCAAAAAATGAATGGGTGTGTATTGCGAGAACTTTCCAGAGCTAGAGGGCGTGATGTCATACCTAGAGTGCGAAGAGAGAGAAAAATTCATCGAAAAATAAATTTATAAACTGCGACTGTGGCCGCAAATGTCAAGCTACAGAAATCATTTATAACTAGAAACGTAGGAAAATTTGTCGCCGTCGCATAGATACCACTGCTGAAGCTGTGAGTATTATAGTTTTGGCCTGACACAGAAAGATTCGGCCCCAGCACCGATCCACAGTCCCATCTCCTCCCATATTAATTTGAGAGGAGAAATCTCCGGAAGGGCAGAGACCACCTGCTCTTTACCACATGATAAATGCCAGAGTTTTTAACATTTAGCTCTCAAACTGGGCACAAAACTGGTCGAGAAGTAGCCGCCGATCACGAATATTTCGGCTTTTGGATACGACACACCGTTTGGCATTTAATGCCGCTTGTTCGTGGGACGTCATTTGGTTCCTCTCTCCCTCTCTGGGCAGTTCCAACTGACGATTTTAACAGGTGCACTAACTGCTCTGCTGATTAGGGCCCAGCAGTTGGTCCTGGTTGCTTGGCAACCTGAAGCCTGCCTGAGGGAGGAGAGGGGGGAGGGGCTATTTTCACTGTTGCTGATGTGCGTCAGACACAAGTCATCTGGTTTGACAGTGAATCCAGCAGGACTGTGTTAAATCCTAAGTGTTAGTGGTAGCAGTGCATGTTAGCAGTTAGCATGTTAGGAATTAGCATGTTAGCATTAGCATGTTAGCATTGGCATTTATTTCATTTTTAGAGGCTAAAAAGCATTCTCATCGCTAACATCAGCATCCAATGCTAAAATTAGTGGCTAGCGCATCATGCTAATTGCTAACATTAGCGACTAATGCTAATTTTAAGTGTCTAGAAATTAGTGGTAGCATTAGTGCCAGCACAGCATTTGCATGTTAGCAGTTAGCATGTTAGCAATTAGCATGTTAGCATTAGCATGTTAGCATTGGTATTTACTTCATTTTTAGAGGCTAAAAAGCATACTCATCGCTAACATCAGCATCCATTGCTAAAATTAGTGGCTAGCGCATCATGCTAATTGCTAACGTAAGTAGCTAATACAAAAATCAGTGGTTTCAGCATTTTCTCTCTCTCTCTGTCAGCATTTCTAACAGGTGCAGTAACTGCTCTGCTAATTAGGGATGTGCCAGCAGGCAGCAATGGGGCCAGAGTCAGGCAGACTCAAAATTTCTTCAGGAATTTTCTAGTTATTATTATTATTTGTCTTCCGTTTCTTCCGTGTTTTTTTCGGTTCGCCAAGGCTCCCAGAGTTTTTGTCGCACATACACAAACAAGGACTCAAAACGACTGGCTCGGCAAGGACACGTTGGCCATGTTCATATTTTCACTGTTGCTGATGTGTGTCAGACACAAGTCATCTGATTTGACAGTGAATCCAGCAGGACTGTGTTAAATCCTAAGTGTTAGTGGTAGCATTAGCATGTTAGCGTATTAGCAATTAGCATGTTAGCATGAGCATGTTAGCATTGGCATCAATTTCATTTTTAGTGGCTAAAAAGCATGCTCATTGCTAACATTAGCAGCCAATGCTAAAATTAGTGATTAGCGCATCATGCTAATTGCTAACATTAGCGACTAGAGTTGGCCCTGGTTGCTCGGCAACCTCAAGCTTGCCTGAGGGAGGAAAGGGGGGAGGGGCTTTTTCACTGTTGCTGATGTGCGTCAGACACAAATCATCTGATTTGGCAGTGAATCCAGCAGGACATAATTTCTAGCCCTGATTGCTAACTTGCTAATTGCTTACATTAGGTGGTCATTTTAGCAGTTATTTGCACTGAATTTGAACTTGTCTGTCCAAAATGACAGAGACAGCAGAGCAGCTATCATGTTAGTGGCTAACGTTGAGATGCTAACAATTAGCATTAGCATTTTTAGTAGCTAAAAAGCATGATCATTAGCAGACTATGCTTAAATTAGTGGCTAGCGCATCATATTAATTGCTAACATTAGCGGCTAACGCTAATTTTTAGTGGCTAGAAATTAGTGGTGGCATTAGTAGTAGCATTAGCATGTTAGCATTAGCATATTAGCATTGGCATCTATTTAGTTTTTTGTGGCTAAAAAAGTATGCTCATTACATAACAACATAACATTAGCAGCCAATGCTAAAATTAGTGACTAGCGCATCATGCTAATTGCTAACATGAGTGGCTAATACAAAAATGAGTGGTTTCAGCATTTTCTCTCTGTCAGCATTTCAAACTAACATTCTAACAGGTGCAGTAACTGCTTTACTGATTAGGGCCGGCAGGCAGAAGCCAGCAGAAGCCCGGTGGCAGCCATTTGAGCAGTTATTGGTTATTGGCTTAATTTGAACTTGTCTGTCCAAAATGACAGAGACAACAGAGCAGCTAGTGCGTTAGCATTAGCCATTAACTGACAGACAGTAACACAAGCAGCTCAAGCAAGACATTTTTTGTAGTTACTGTCAATCTGCTTTGTTCCTGTTTAAATCTGCCGTTTCTATGCCTATGATGTCACATATGTCAGTCATCTGATTTGACAGTGAATCCAGCAGGACTCTGTTAAATCATAGCATAATTTCTAGCCCTGATTGCTAGCATGCTAATTGCTAACACTAGATGGCCATTTTAGCAGTTATTTGCACTGAATGTGAACTTGCCTGTCTAAAATGACAAACAGAAGAACAGCTAGCGCGTTTGTGCTAGCCTCTAATTGACAGACACTAACACAGACACGGAATGACCGACCGACACAGACAAGCGCAGACAAGCACACACGCAGAGACAGACAAGACCAACACACCACACACACACAGACACACCCCTAACAACTTCCACAAATTTTGTACTACAGAAATAAAAATTATATCACTAGATTCATAGGCCACACACACACACACAGACGACAAAAGGCTTTCAACATAAGAGTCCCTTTAAAATAAAAGACTTTGTATTACTGTCATTAACACACACAAGACCACACACACACAGATAAGACAAAAGTCTTTCAAAATAATTCAAAATAAAAGACTTTAAAAGAAAAACTCTTTCATTAACAGACAAAAGATCACACAATCACGTACAAATACGCTGACAGCTAGTTAATGCTCAATCACCCCCTGATGAATACGAATATCAATAGAGCCAGGTCTCCCTTGCCCGGACGTGGATCACCTGGGGCCCCCCCTAGAGCCAGGCCTGGGGCAGAGGCTCGTCGGCGAGCAACTGGGCCCAGCATTTCAAAACTTGTAATCTGGATCAGGATAATCCAGATAATGAAATCTTCCTTTTCTCAGTCATGGATCAAGGTGATCCTGCTCACTTTATCTGAGTATTTCAAAACACTGGCGGATTGGATCACTGTGATTCCAATCTGGGCGGATAAGGATTTCCAAATCTCGCGACTCCGCCTCCATGGACCGAAAACATGGCGGACTACCTCACGAAAGGAGCAGCTGGGAGCACGACTTCACGTCAAAAGTGTACGTTTACCGTCATCTAATGTGTAGCGGTTTTAGGACCATACGAATGCCAACCAACATGTCATACAAACCAACTTGTTGGCCGTGGAAGGGAACTAATCTGACGTACATCATACCTTAGCTCTTTAAACTAAAACCAACCTGTTCAGAGTTTATTAGTGTTACATAATAGGCTCCATGTGTACAGACCTACAGGCTGCAGTACTTTGGTAACGTAACGTTACAGGTACGAGTATGTAACAAAGAGGACTTTGTTCCCTGGAGCATAAGAGGGAATTGGGGAAACATTGCACCATGCACTTTAACCAGGATACATGCACTTTAAAAATTGCACAGGCACTTTGGTAGAGCAGTGGCACTTTATTGGATTTGCACACGTTACACTTTGCACATTGCATATTTGCACATTTGATATATATATATATATTCATGTTTATATTTATACATTGATTATTGGTATTTGATATTTATTTGATATTTATTGTCCTTTTCCAACAGAGTATTAACTATACGGCTCATTCAGAAGTGTCAGGATGCTACAGTAATGCTGCTGCTGATGTCATAAACAAAGATATACTCATACACCTTCTCTGTCTTCTGCTTTCAGAGTCCACTCACAGCCATGGACCACTCAGCTGTCAAGGACAACCCCTGGAAATCCTTGGAAACGCTTTAATTGTACATTTAAGATTAAGTTATTTGATTTTTAATAAAGTGCTTGAAATTGTAACTGTATTACTTTCATGCTATACAGCATGGTCAGTGTGTGCACATGTCATAGGTCTGTAATTATTACTTTTTTTATTTACAGCAGTTTCAGAAAGTGTTATCAAAAATATTTTACTATGCTTTAAATTTCTTACATTTAAGCTACTTTAATTATTTAAAAATAAAACACTAACACTTTAGATTAACTGTAATGGACACCTTGAGTAACAATATCTAGGAGAAGTGGAGCAGACTTTGTCAGTCTAGATTAAATCCACATCTGAGGTGGGATTCAAATAATCCTGAAATTTTGGTATCAAGTTGATCCAGGTATCTGCCTTAACTTTTGAAATACCCAAATCCAGCCTTTTATCTGGATTCAAGGGAGGATTGGATTACCAGATCAGGATTCTGATCTTCAGGATCAGGATTATCTGAATCTGTGTTACCCAGTTTTCAAATCAGATCTAGATTTAATCCAATCTGACCAGGATAATCCTGTCAGATCAGTTTTGAAATACCGGGTCCTGGTGTATATAGTCGGGCTCACTTTGACGTAGGAGGGCGGGTCCTGACTGTCATCTGTGCCTATGCATCAAACGGCAGTTCAGAGTACCCACCCTGTTTGGAGTCCTTGGAGGGGGTGCTGGAGGGCGCTCCCTCTGGGGACTCCCTCATCTCCTGGGGCACTTCAATGATCATGTGGGCAGTGACAGTGAGACCTGGAGTGGCGTGATTGGGAGGAACGGCCCCCCTGATCTGAACCCAAGTGGTGTTCTGTTATTGGACTTCTGTGCTCACTATGGATTGTCTTTAACAAACACCATGGTCAAACACAAGGGTGTCCATATGTGAGTCGATGATCGACTTTGTGGTTGTGTAGTTGGATTTGCGGCCATGTGTTTTGGACATTCAGGTGAAGAGAGGGGCGGCGCTGTCCAGTGATCACCACCTGGTGGTGAGTTGGCTCCGATGGTGGGGGAGGATGGCATTCAGACCTGGCAGGCCCAAATGTTCTGTGCGGGTTTTCTGGGAACGTCTGGCTGAATCTCCTGTCAGAAAGAGAACTTCACTCATTCCTCAGGTGGGGGACATTGAGTCCAAGTGGACCTTGTTCCGTGCCTCCATTCTTGAGGCAGCTGACCGGAGCTGTGGCTGCAAGGTGGTCGGTGCCTGTTGCTGTGGCAACCCCCCCTCAGTGGGGGCGGGGTGCTACTGACCTCGCAATGGAGGGAATACTTCAAAGGCCTCTTCAATCCCACCAGCACGTCTTCCACTGAGGACGCAGAGTAAGTGGACCCCGTGGTGGTCGCCACGGTAGTCCAAAAGCTCCTAGGTGGCAAGGCCCCAGGGGTGGATGAGGTCTGCCCAGAGTTCCTCAAGGCTCTGGATGTCGTGGGGCTGTCTTGGTTGACACATCTCTGCAACATTGCATGGACATCGGGGGCAGTGCCTCTGGACTGGCAGGCCGGGGTGGTGGTTCCCCTCTTCAAAAAGGGGGACCGGAGGGTGTGCTCCAACTACAGGGGGATCACACTTTTCAGCCTCCCCGGGAAGGTCTTTTTGGGGGTCCTGGAGAGGAGGGATTGTTGAACCTCAGATTCAGGAGAAGCAGTGTGGTTTTCGTCCTGGTCGTGGAACTATGGACCAGCTCTATACCTTTGGGCGGTCATGGAGGGTGCATGGGAGTTTGCCCAACCAGTCTACATGTGCTTTGTGGACTTGGAGAAGGGGTTCAACCATGTCCCTCAGCGAGCCCTGTGGGGGGTGCTCTGGGAGTATGGGGTTCCGGACCCACTAATACAGGCTGTCCGGTCCCTGTACTCCCAGTGCCAGAGCTTGGTCTGCATTGCTGGCAGTAAGTCATACTTGTTTCCAGTGAGAGTTGGACTCTGCCAGGGCTGCCCTTTGTCACTGATTCTGTTCATAACCTTTATGAATAGAATTTCTAGGTGCAGTCAGGGTGTTGAGGGGCTAAGGTTTGGTGGCCTCAGGATTGGGTCACTGCTTTTTGCAGATGACCTGGTCTTGTTGGCTTCATCGGAGCGTGACCGTCAGCTTTTTCTGGAGCAATTCGCAGCCAAGTATGAAGCAGCTGGGATGAGAATCAGCACCTCTAAGTCTGAGGCCATGGTTCTCAGCCGGAAAAGGATGGAGTGCAGCCTCCAGGTCGGGGTCGAGATCCTGCCTCAAGTGGAGGAGTTCAAATATCTCGGGGTCTTGTTCATGAGTAAGGGAAGGACGCAGCGGGAGATTGACCGGTAGATTGGTGCAGCTTCTGCAGTGATGTGGACTCTGCACTGGTCCGTCGTGGTGAAGAGGGAGCTGAGCCAAAAGGCAAGGGGCTCGATTTACTCATCAATCTACGTTCCTACCCTCACTTATGGTCACGAGCTTTGGGTAGTGACCGAAAGAATGAGATCGCGGATACAAGCGGCCGAAATGAGTTTCCTTCGCGGAGTGGCTGGGTTCTCCCTTAGAGATAGGATGAGAAGCTCGGCCATACACGGGGAGCTCGGAGTAGAACCACTACTCCTCCACATCGAGAGGAGCCAGTTGAGGTGGCTCAGGCATCTAGTGAGGATGCGTCCTGGACGCCTCCCTGGTGAGGTGTTCCAGGCATGTCCCTCCAGGAGGTGACCGCGGGGAAGACCCAGGACACGCTGGAGGGACTATGTCTGTCGGCTGGCCTGGGAACACCTTGGGATCCCCTGGAAGAGCTGAACGAAGTGGCCAGGGAGAAGGAAGTCGGGGCCTCCCTACTGAAGCTGCTGCCCCTGCAACCCCCCCCTTGGATAAGCAGAAGAAAATGGATGGATGGCTAGTTAATGCATGGGGGCGACGGGGCCAGAGTCAGCCACACTCGATAATAAAGTCATATTTTTCACGGGTTGTCCACGTTTATATTCCTGCATTAAACTACATGCTAAGAGCGCACAGGGAGTATCTCGTAAGTATCTCAGATGTGTTTTTTGTAGTCCATCTTCTGTACTCTTCTGTAGTCCATCTTCTGTACTCTTCTGTAGTTTTACCACAGATCACATCAATAACATTTGCCGTTTCATAATGACGTAGTCTAGTGTAAGTGCATTGGGAATCTCTGAACACCACAGTCGTCTACTAACTCCTTGCGAGTTCTCCTTCACATCTTGTGGTTAGGAAAGGACTTAGGAGATTTTTTTTTTTTGACTATTCAACTGTACCCCAGGAGTTTATTCCTCAATGAGTCTGCCATGGCATGAAGTTCCTCCAGACTGTGATTAAGAACCAATGTAACTCAGTCAGGCACACCTGACACAAGAGAAACAGAAACCCTATATGAGGCCTGGTGAGTACATTTAGAAAATATGTATGGCCTGTGTTTTTGTTTTGTGTTTCTCCTTTTCTCCCTGCCTCTCTCACTATAGGTTCTGCCCCTATTTTCCTGGTGTGCTGGTGAGTAATCGGATTCACCTGTGGCCACTCAAGTGGGCGGGGGTATATAACCGGAAGGCGGAGCCGCTCTCTCTCTCTCTCTCTCTCTCTCTCTCTCTCTCTCTCTCTCTCTCTCTCTCTCTGTGTCTGTCTGTGTCTGTCTGTCTGTCTGTCTGTCTCTCTCACTTGGTGGTTTGGCCTGTGTGGCAGCTTCAGTGCTTGTCCGTGTGTGATCTGGCTCAAGAGTGAGCTCTTTAAGAACCTGGTGGGTAGCCTACTCTTTGTCTGAGCGAACAGTGTGTTTTCCCTGACCCAAGTGTAACCTGTCTCTTTTGTGTTATAGGTGATTTGGCTCCCTGCGTTTTGAGACAGTCTGTCCTAAGATGATACGTTTCTCCTTTTTTTTTGTTCTGTAAATAAACGTCTTTTTGAGTACATTGTATACTGTCTTCTGGCAAAACTCCTGGTTATTCAATTTTATGTTACCCATCCCCTGGTCCAACTGGGGACGTAACACGTATATTTTCTGGCTACCTATTTGACTCCATTAAAAGCCAGAGTCTATCAGTAGATGTGGGGGTACAGTAAACTTTCAGCTAGTAGACTGGGAAGTTGCAGACCAATGTTGCATTGGTCTGGAAGATTTGGGGGAACTACTCACAGCTTTCCATAACCCACCTTTAACTGGACTTTAGGAAGAAGGCTTCTCTGTCACCCACAGATGGAGCTAGACTTCTGTCACATTACCAACATGAGCCTCCTGATTTATCCACCATTCCTCCAGAAAATCATGACCAAGATGAGTTATTTAGTAAAGATTTGTTCTTCTAACTGGCTCTCCTTCACCTTCCAGTCGGTTATTAGTCTTAAACCTGAAAAGAAGGCCATTGAATAATACATCAAAGACTCTAGTTGCCTGCATAATCCAACCATCCTCCTCCAGGGGCAGGATTCTTGGATTCTTTTGGCTTTTTTGGGTTAAACAACATCACTGTCAAGAATATATGAGCTATAACTCTATTCACGCCATTTGGTTTAACCAATGTTTGTCTGTTTACCAAGCCTTGGTCAATTATCTTTTGAGAGATTTTCTGTTTTGTGTCCGTATATCTGGACAACATTCTGACATTCTCCAGGGACCCCTCTGAGCATGTCTACCATGTTTGCCATTGAAAACAACCTTTAAAAATGTGAGTTTTATGCCTCCTGCTGTAAGTTTCCTAGGCTGCATCTCTGACAGTAGATGGATGTGACATCAAGGACTTTAGTTGGTTTGGGGCACCACTCTCAAAACTCCCCTCCACCTCCTTCCACTGGAACCCCAAGACAGAGGAAGCCATCCAAAAGTTAAAGGCACTTTTCACATCTGCACACACTCCAATCAGCCAGAACCCTAACACCAATTCATCGTGGAGGTGGATGCAACTGATACTGAGGTAGGATCTGTATTATCTCAACATGGCACCAGATGAAGGACTTATCTCTGTACTTGTCCTGTTAGATCTTAGTGCCGCATTTGACACCATTGACCATCAAATTCTTTTACAGAGACTGGAACATCAAATTGGCATCAAAGGAACCACCCTAAGCTGGTTTAAGTCATATTCCTTATTCAGTTTATACATGCTTCCTCTAGGGAACGTTATTAGGAATCACACCATTAATTTTCATTATATTTATTGATCAAACCTGAAGAAACCAATCAGTTAACCAAACTCCAAGAATGCCTTAAGGGTATAAAAAGTTGGATGACCTACATTTTTCTGATGTTGAATTCAGACAAAACTGAAGTTCTTGTAATTAGACCCAAACACCTCAGTAACTCTCTTTCTAGAGACTTACTTTAGATGGGATCACCCTGGCCTCCAGCTCCACTGTAAAGAATCTTGGAGTTGTTTTTAATCAGGATTTGTTATTTAATGTCCACATAAAACAAAATTCTTCCACTTATGTAACATTGCTAAAGTGTCTCAAGCAGATGCAGAAAAACAAGTCCATGCATTTGTTACTTCTAGGCTGGACTATCTAGGCTAAATCTTTGTTATCAGGCTGCTCCAATAAGTCTCTGAGGACTTTGCAGCTAATTCAGAATGCTGCTGCACGTGTTTTGACAGGAACCAAGATCAGAGATCACATCTCTCCCATTCTGGCTTCCTTGCACTGGCTACCTGTTGTTTAAAATTCTTCTCCTTACATACAGCCTTTCATGGCCAGGCACCATCATATCTAAAATAACTCATAGTACCTCACTACGCCTCTAGAACACTGCACATTCAGAATGCTGGGTTCCTTGTGGTTCCTATAGTTTCCAAAATTAGATTTGGAGCCAGAGCTTTCAGCTATCAAGCTCCTCTTCTGTGGAACAAACTACCTTTCTGGGTTTGGGAGGCAGACAGACAACACCGACTTAAGACTTTCCTTTTTGATAGAGCTTAAAGTTAGGGCTTTTGTGACTTTGGGCTATACAAATAAAATTGATTGATTGAACATCTTTGTCTAGATTTATAACTTCACCCATCTACTTACTTACTCCGGGTGCTTAACACCAGCTGAAGGCCACTACGATATGGTAAGCATGAAGTTGGTTTTGTGAAATCTTATTTGATGTGGATGATATAAAATAAATGACTGCCTGTCATCTGACATTAATAACTTATATATCACTGTTGATTGGTAAATAAATGTGATGATTTAATGATAATGGTGCATGCATAAGGATGATGCGATTGTTATGTTATGTCATTATGTGTATCTTTTTATAGATTATATAGATTGCTGTCATGTATCCATCAATGTATCTCTCACCTGTCCGCTGAGTGCCTGCCAGCTTCTCTTGTCTCAGCAGGAAGCCGTATCCATTGTGTCCTTTAACCATATGCATGGTCTTGGCTGTATGTGGGAGGCTACAGCATTCTGCCACCACAGGCAGGATGGGCATCTTCCTCTTGACATAGCAACACTCACTTTCTCTGTTAATGACAAGCACTGTAACTGAGTCCCCACTCTTCTTTACCTGATAAGCAAAGACACAGGAATCATATCCATATTCAGTGTAACGTATGAAATAAGTTAGATCTGACTGAGGAAACTGGATTCATACAGTTCTGCTGAGAATGGAGTGCGTGAGTGTTGACACCATTATTCCGTTGATCCAGATCAGTCTGTCTCCATTGCATACACCAGCTTTCTCTGCTGGACTGTCAGTCACTGTGCTCACAACATATTGGCCCTTCTGCCCTGGTAACACATCAATGTTATCATGATCATAATCATCAGTCCGGTAGGGTATAAAACTGTTTGTACTTTGTACTTTGTAACAAGATAAACTAGAGTAACAAGAGTTTATCTACAGAAGATCATGCTACCTACTTGATTTAAGCAGGACCGAAGTGCATCCAGGGATTCTACTGTACAACAAACGATTCAACATATTAAGCTAAGTGTGACATACTAATTGACATGTTTTGTTGGTAAAACTGATAATTTGTGGTTTCAGGGGGAGTTACTGTAAATGCTGTGACTATTTCTTAGACAAAAAGAAATGGTGTGAAGCTTCACAGTGTCATCACAGTGAGGTTGTTTGGTAATTGGGCACATATTGTGGTCGACCAAGCACAAGTGCTTTTACAGCACTTGTACACATTCCCACTTATGGCAGAGGTTGCCATTCAAGGTGCCAGCTGCTCATCATGAGTGAGGCAGTGCTTTATATCCAAAGTGCTCACATTCGTACTGCTTGTGTTTCTTGTTAAAGGGTGCAGAATCTGTGTGTGGAACAGCAGTGTGTTGGTACCTTGCACTGAGATGATGGACATTCCCAGGCCATGCTCTGGGTGTCTGCTGATATGACACAGTCTGGGTCTGGACCAGCGGTCCCCTTTGGAGGCCTTGGCCAGCATTTGCATGTTCACACCAATAGACGCAGCCTGGAGAAAAGAAAACAGAGAACACCATGAATCAGAGGGAGAAAAAAATAACAGAAAAACTCACATAATATTAAAGAATTGTGTTTGTTGGTCCAACCAAACTGTGCAACTTATGTGTAGCCATGATACACTCACATAGATGTTTCCACTTAATATAACTCCAATCAGTTACAGGTTCAATGACAAAGTGGTATTGCAATTGAAAATAATGATGTGAATGAAACATATAAAAACCATGTCCACCATGTGGTTCCACTGAAACATACCTGTTATGGAATTTTCTATTCTTGTAGTGTTATGAGTGACACATACATACTTTTAAATGGAATATAATAAAAGCACAAACATACAGACATTATACAAGGTTACATGAAGTCACTGTCAAGTCTTTTAGTGCTATCATCATTGTAGCCCTAATAATTGATTTAAAAGCACTTCGTTTTATTTTGAAAAGTCCGTCTGACTTCCTGTGTTGTTGTTCGCAGCAGTTTTATTTAAGTTTGACAGAAGCACACAGCCCATTGGTAAGCTACGTTTAGCTAAAAAACAGATTGCTAATAACGTATGACTTATGAATATAATTTGTTGCACTGTTGTGCTATCTTGAAAGTGTGATGTCAGAATATGAGTGTTATTTAGCGCTCGCGATTAGTGCTAGCTTGCGGTTTGCATGCTAGCTCGCGTTAGCGTCGCCGCTAGCTCCGATTAGCATGCTAATGTTGACTGCTAATATTAGAAAAGACACTGGATTAGGGTTGCTGTGTTTGCTGCAATTTATTACTTTAAATTTATGAGGAAACATTTGACTGACATATATATTATAAGTTGATGTTTGTTCATTATATAAAAAAGAAAGTTTATAATTTACAATTTCATTAATAGTATTACATGTAACCTGTTATATTTGGTTTATCTATTCCAGGTTTATGACCTGTGGTCACCTGTGGTCATTTGCAATAAAGAATAAGAGAAGACCAAGGACAAACACAAGTTATTTTCAGTGTGCTTCCTGTTAAGCCTTTTCGGAGGGCTAAATTTTTTTAAAAATCCGAACAGTCATA
The DNA here is from genome assembly GCA_023373845.1 of Nibea coibor. NCBI lineage: Eukaryota > Metazoa > Chordata > Actinopteri > Sciaenidae > Nibea > Nibea coibor. Next base: position 23,753,096 of record CM041716.1, on the reverse strand, counting down.
AACCACGGCCCCAGCTCTACAGAAAAATAGACTGGATAACCTTGAAGCACGGGCAAAGCCCAAGGACCAGAAGAAAGTAAAAGACTGTTGAGCCTATCTGATCGTAAGCTAACAGCCCTTCATAATGCTGTCCGCTCGTCCGCTAACTTGCTAGCCAAGAAAATAAATGAGCTAAAGCCAGAAGAAGCAAAAAAGTCTACAAGTCCAGCAAAGGCAAGAGACTATTAAAACCCAAAAGGCATTAAAAGCTCTACTTCAGGTCTACGCAAGAAAAGCTGGTAACATGGCAGCATCAAAGGAGGAACTTGAGAGGCTTAAGCAGAGGCGTTCGGCAGCTCAAACCGCTTTCACCAGAAAAGCCAACCATCTCACCTCCAGGGTGAACGCACTGGGAGAAAGTGAAATGATAAGTGAGTGGAGGAGCTTTAAGTCGGAGCACTCAAAAGTAAGAGATGCAGGTTTCGAGTATGCAACAGCCCTGAGAGAAGCAGATGAATACGGCGAAGAGATGGCAGAGCACATCGATGCGAAAACGGCAGAGTGCGACCGTAAGTTTGATGACACTGAACAAATTGTCCTAAAGAGCCTCTGGACCAGGTTTGCTGAGGAGGCAATTACCACCATCGCCACAGAGGCTGCATCAGCCATGGACCAGGCTGAGACAACCGATTATCATCAGATGACTGGTAGACAACGCGACCTGATGAATAGAAACCTGGAGCGGGAGATCTTCGAACTTGAAAAGGAGGTTAATGATTGGATGAACTTGATTCCTAGACCCAAGGTAACGGAGTCGAAAGAGTGTATTAGAAAGCTAAAGAGACGTCGTGAAAAACTGTGGGATGAGTGGACGTGGCAAGGCAACGCTCAAGACTGGGTCCTGCCTAGTATTAAAGAAGAGGAGCCGGGTGAAGAACAAAACCAAGATGGACAGCGAAGCAAGCCTGGTCAGAAAGCTGTGTCTCTTGGTGCTCAACCCAGCCCTGGCCTATTCGACCCTGGGAACACTCAACTTCCTGCAGGAGGAATCCAGCCTGGCTTACCTAGCACCCCCCCAAATACCAGCTATGGTGTATTTCCAGGTGCTGCAAGCATGCAAGATGGAATTTTCAGAGCACCGCAAGGTGGTTCCGGCACGATCTCCGAGACTTACAATGTCAAGCCCCTGATTAGTCTGGAGAGGGCACGCCTGCCTATATTTTCCGGTGACATGAGGGATTATTACCGTTGGAAAGCTGAATGGGAAGACTTGCAAAGGCTAGGAAACCCACACGGATTGGAGAATGTGAGGAAATTCCACCTTTTAAGCAGCTTAGACGACAAAGTCAAAAGGGACCTTGTGTTGTCCAGTTGTGGATCCACCGCCGACGTATTCAGGGTCCTGGACAATAAATATGGAAACAAGCCAAAAATAGTACTGCTAATCTCAAAAGAAGTGCAAGAGCTTCCCCCAATAAAGGGAAACCAACCCAGAAAGACAATTGAACTGATTCAGGCAGTGGAGAGGGCACTTCATGACCTTCAAATCCTGGGAGAGGAAGACGCTGTAAAAAATAGAGTAGTAGCTCAGTCGATTGAGAGCAAGTTGCCTGACTCCCTGAAAGAAAAGTGGCTAACACACAAGAACGACCCTGCAAGCGGCTTTTCATCGCGCAATCACTTCAGTTGTTTACTGCAGTACCTGAAAAGGCAAGAAGACATTCTTGAGGAGCTAGATCAGCTGCAACCACAGCCCAGCCCAGTGAACAAGCCTGAGCGGTTGAGAGAAAAGAAAGCATTCACAAAGGCTACATCAGGAAACGCTCAAAAGAACTCTCCATCAAGTCCATGCATTGTGTGTGGAGACGGTGTGCATGCAGGCAGACTGTTTGCTTGCAAAGTCTTCAAAAGGCTCAATTTGTCTAGTAAAAAGACTTACCTGAAGAAAGAAGGAGCATGCTTCAAGTGCTTGCGCCACCATGGAGAGGGTGGCAGTTGCACCCTTAAGTATCTCTGCTCAAGGGAAGACTGTCAGGGAGAAGGGTCCTCAGATCACAACTACTTGCTCTGTCCAAAGTCACCAATCAAGAATAAGGATAAAACAAGGGGAGAGCAGAGTGGTCCAAAAGTGGAGAAAAGAGGACTTGGACTAACTGACAAACAAGAGCAGCTTCTTGCTAAACTCTCTCCAGAACTGAAAGCAGAGTTTAAGGAAGCTTTCTCGAACAGAGTTTCGACGACAGTATGCGCCAGCAGCAGTAATAAGCCGAAGGAGTACCCAGTCATAATGATGCTACTGGAAGTGACTACAAACTCAGGCCAGCTGGTTGGCACGTTGATCGATCTTGCGTCGGATACGAATTACATCTCGACTGAAGCTGCAGAGCGTCTCAAGTTAAATGGTGAGAACATCAAGATGATTGTCCTAGGAGTTGGAGGAATGGAAAAGTCAGTCACTACTAAGAGATATACCTTGAGGCTTAGAATAAGGAGCCCCAAGGGTACAGTTACAGAACACAAACTCCTCTGCTACGGCTTGGACAACATTGCAAAGGTAAACCAAGCAGTCACACCACAGCAACTACAAAAATTCTTCCCTGACGTTGCAACTAAGGATTTGATCCGCCCTGAAAGGATTGATCTTCTGATAAGTCATAGGGAAGGTCGTCTGGTCCCACAGCCAATCAAAGTGGAGGGAGACCTCGTCCTCTGGGATGGACCCCTGGGTAAGACTGTTGGTGGAACTCACCCTGAGCTGTTTGAAGAAGTGTGTCAGTGCATAGGTCTGACACACATTTCGCGAGGTCAATGAGAACAGCTTCAAGGGTGTACAGAGAGATCCTCGTGGACCCGGCAGGACCTGTCAAAGCTCAAGTGGAGAATGGAGAAACAATCATCCGGAGTGCTGCAACTACAAACAAAGAAGTTCTTGAGTGGTTCAAATGGGACAGTGTTGGTGCGGCCTGTGATCCTCAATGTGGTGGCTGCAAATGTGGTAGATGTCCCCCTGGAGGTAAAGAAATGACCCTAGGAGAGGAAAGGGACCTAGAGAAAATCAAAGAGTGCCTCACCTATGTGCAAGCAGACAAGCATTGCGAAACCCCTCATTGGGATGCAGCTTACCCATGGAAAGGAGACCCCATGATGCTTCCTGACAACCGACGTGCAGTGGAGGCAACCTTCCTGAACACAGAGAAACGTCTTGAAAGGGAGCCAAAATGGAAAGCTGCGTATAGAGAGCAAATCCACGAGATGGTTTCAAGAGGAGCTGCCGCTAAACTCACTAAAGATGAAATCGATAGTTGGAAAGGACCGACGTGGTACATCAGTCATCTAGTCGCCCCTAATCCTCACTCAACCACTACTCCTGTAAGGATTGTTTGGAACAGCAGCCAAGAGTTCTTGGGGGTAAGCTTGAACGACCTTCTGCACAAGGGTCCAGATGTCCTCAATCCAATCAGAGGAGTCCTTCTGAGGTTCAGAAGTGGGCTGAATGCTGCCCTGGGCGATGTGAAGAAAATGTACAACTCTGTTTGGCTAAGAGACAAAGAAGTGCACCTTCACCGTTTCCTCTGGAGAGACCGCCCGGAGGATGATATCGAGGTCTTTGTCGTCGTCAGGGTCAACATCGGTGATAAGCCTGCAGGATGCATAGCTCAGGTTGCTATGAGGGAAACGGCAAACCTGCCCCAGTTCGCTGACATGGTTGAAGAACGCCGGGTTCTGGTAGAATCAAATCAAATCAAATCAAATCAAATTTTATTTGTATAGCCCAAAGTCACAAAACACATTTTGCCTCAGAGGGCTTTACAATCTGCACAGGGAGTGACACCCTCTGTCCTTAGACCCTCGGTTCGAGTGAGGAAAAGACAGTTATGTGGACGACATTTTGACATCCCACGATGACATCAAAATGCTGGAAAAGATCACCAAAGGAGTTGAAGAGATCCTAAAAGCTGGAGGCTTCTCCCTCAAACCATGGATCTTCTCTGGCCAAAGTGGGAGGCGAGGTACCACTGCCAACTCCGGTAATAGCGAGACAGCCATGTCTGCACCTGAAACTCTGGTATTGCCTAACCAAATGCAGGACGGAGAAAGCAAGGCATTAGGAGACGGCTACGAACCAGAGACTGACAAACTTCGAATTATGACTTCCATTAACTTCTCAAAGAAGCGAGGCAAAATGAGGACAGGACTCGACCTGCGTGAGGATGAAGTCAGAAGTAACACCCCAAATCCCTTAACACGTCGAATGTTGTTAAGTCAGATTGCTGCGCTCTACGACCCCATTGGCCTAGCCACACCAGCTAAGCAGAGAGGGGTGATACTCGTGAGGGAATCTTATCAAGAAGCTGGGAAAGACAACACGACTAAAGATACTTGGGATGATCCTCTTTCACCAAGACTCCGGGAGGCGTCCATAAGACTCTTTGAGGAGTATGTGAGACTTGGGCAAGTCAGGTTCGAGAGAAGCCTTACGCCACCAGGAACCATAGGCTGTCCAGTGGGAGTCACATTTTCAGATGGAAGTGAGGCCTCCTACGGTGCGGTGCTTTACCTTCGGTGGAAAACACAGAACGGGATCATCGTAAGATTGGTTGAGTCAAAAGCCAAGCTTACTCCCCTTCACCAGAAGGGGGACGTGATTAAGGCAGAGTTATGCGGAGCTGTCTTCGCAAGCCGCCTTAGAAAGTACTTCGAAAAGCACTGCCGCATCGAGGTTGCACGCTGGATTCACTTCGTAGATAGCCAAACAATCCTGGGAGCGATCCAGAAGGATAGTTATGGTTATCAAACATTCTTCGCAAATCGCATTGGGGAAATCCAGAAGGCAGGACCAGTAGAAGACTGGAGGTGGGTTGAGGGCAACCTCAACATATCAGACATCATTACAAGGGGAGCATCTCCTGAGGAGCTTGATGAAGAGTCAGAGTGGCAAAAGGGTCCTGAGTTCCTTCGATGGCCAGAAGCTGAATGGCCAGTAAAGACGGCCAGCGAGGTGGTGACCACCATTGCAGACGACGTTAAGAAGTTCAAGAGAAAGGCTTTCTCAGCTGCGGTCACTAGAACTCAGTCGAACAAAATATCTAACCCCAGCAAAGCTGATGTTATTGTAGACTTGGAAGACTCATCAAGTGAAGGTCAGGGTCCATTTCCAGCAGCAGAGAGACCAAAGAGAAAACCCTGGGGCATATATCTTGTGCGTCTTGTTGAACCCAAGCGGTTTAGTACCTTGTCAAAGCTGTGTGGTACGGTTGCCTGGACTCGACGAGCTGCAGAATCCTGGTTAAATAAGGAACGGCGAATCTCAGATCCAGCAAAGTGGGAGGCAAAGTATTCCAGTCTGTCGGCAGAAGAAAGAGTAACAGCCTTTCAAGACCTGGTCCTTGCAGCCCAGGATGGTGTGGAATTTCACGACACAACCCTAAACCGCCTGGTTGTGTTCAAGGATGTCAATACAGGACTATTGCTGTGTGGTGGTAGGGTCCAGTCTTGGAACGAAGACGGATCAGCTGTACCATTAATCCCTTTCCATTCGTGGCTGGGAACTTTACTGGCAAGAGAAGCTCATGAGTCAAATCATGAAGGTGTTGCTGCCACGCTTCTGCGTACAAGAAGAAAAACCTGGGTAGTGCAAGGTCGAAGGACAGTCAAGAAGGTAATCAATGAGTGTCTCACTTGTAAGAAGCAGAGAGCCAGATTGTGCCAGCAAGTGATGAGTGACCTCCCTCAGGAACGTACCAGCAGAGCAAACCCATTTGAGTACACCACACTGGACCTCTTTGGCCCCTTTGAGGTGAGAGACGCTGTAAAAAAGAGAGTTAAGAAAAAGGTCTGGGGAGTAGTGTACTGTTGCATGGCTTCTAGAGCTGTCCATGCCGACCTTGTCGATGACCAGTCTTCAGAAAGTTTTCTTCAGGCTTACTCTCGATTCACTGCTCTGAGGGGGCATCCAAGGAAACTATGGTCGGACAGAGGCTCAAATTTCGTGGGTGCTAGGGCTGCACTAAAAGAGCTACACAAACATCTCGCCTGTTTGCAGAAGGCATCTGTTGAGAATATGGTTGCCAGAAATGGTACAAAATGGCAGTGGGACTTCCATCCTGCGGATGCGCCTCATAGAAATGGAGCAGCCGAGGCAGCGGTTAAGCTTATTAAGAGAGCTCTTCACAGCCTTTGTGCATCAACTAGCTGCTACACCTGGGGAGAGTTCCAAACCCTTCTTTACTCGGCAGCTAACTTGACTAATGATCGACCCATTGATGCCAAAGCACAGGAGCAGGAAGACACAGTGGAGTATTTGACTCCTAACTCCCTTATTCTGGGACGCACTGGACTGGGAGGAGACATGCATGGAATCAACCTGGAGATTCACCCATGGCGGAGGCTGAAGGCTGTCCAGGCTGGAGTAGACAAATTCTGGTCAAAGTGGAGTGAGCTGGCAGGTCCAAACTTGTTCATCCGGCACAAGTGGCATAGAGTGGAAAGGTGCGTTGAGGTTGGAGATATTGTCTGGTTAGCAGACCAGAATGCTTTGAGAGGACAGTTCCGGCTTGGCCGAGTCGTTGGTACATATCCTGATAAGAAGGGGATTGTCCGGGACGTGGACTTGAAGATCTGCATGGGACTTCCCAGCTCTCGTGCGTCCAGGGTCCGGAGAGAAAACTTTGATTTACCTACGACCATCGTCCTTCGCAGGGATGTGCGAAGGCTGGTAGTCCTAATTCCAGTTGAGGACCAACGGAAGTAGGTTAAGTCCTTGCCAAGGGTTACCTAAGAGACTTTGTTGTTTAGTTAGTAGGTAACCCTGGGAGGCAACTGAGTGATTAGAGGGCAAACCTACACTCAGTAGGAGGAAAGGTGGTGGTGCCTCCCTCCTTAGTTAGCTTTGTGTTCGCATTGGATCCATGAGGAGCACCTACCCTTGATGGTTGACATACCTACTGAGAGACTCTAATGACTGTTAATTGTGGCCTCTTTGAATCTTTGTTCAATCGGCCAAGTGGGAGGTGTCAAGTCTTTTAGTGCTATCATCATTGTATCCCTAATAATTGATTTAAAAGCACTTCGTTTTATTTTGAAAAGTCCGTCTGACTTCCTGTGTTGTTGTTCGCAGCAGTTTTATTTAAGTTTGACAGAAGCACACAGCCCATTGGTAAGCTACGTTTAGCTAAAAAACAGATTGCTAATAACGTATGACTTATGAATATAATTTGTTGCACTGTTGTGCTATCTTGAAAGTGTGATGTCAGAATATGAGTGTTATTTAGCGCTCGCGATTAGCGCTAGCTCGCGATTAGCGCTAGCTCGCGATTAGCGCTAGCTTGCGGTTTGCATGCTAGCTCGCGTTTAGCATGCTAATGTTGACTGCTAATATTAGAAAAGACACTGGATTAGGGTTGCTGTGTTTGCTGCAATTTATTACTTTAAATTTATGAGGAAACATTTGACTGACATATATATTATAAGTTGATGTTTGTTCATTATATAAAAAAGAAAGTTTATAATTTACAATTTCATTAATAGTATTACATGTAACCTGTTATATTTGGTTTATCTATTCCAGGTTTATGACCTGTGGTCACCTGTGGTCATTTGCAATAAAGAATAAGAGAAGACCAAGGACAAACACGAGTTATTTTCAGTGTGCTTCCTGTTAAGCCTTTTCGGAGGGCTAAATTTTTTTAAAAATCCGAACAGTCACATGTGGGCCTTGAGGTCCTCAGCAGTATTAGCTGTTTGTCTTTGGTTGGCAGTAGCAGGTGTCGTCCTATTTCAACACTGTTGTGGCCAGGGTCGAAGGACTCTGGTGCTGCATGCTTGGACATAATAGACAGCTTGCCACTGACATTCCAATCTGCGTAAACAGACATCTGTGTCTCCAGACTTAATCATGTTGACGAAGACACCATTCTTGGTAAAAGCATTCTCTTCTTCCTAATTCGGGGCATATAGTGTTTGTCGTGTTATCTCGGGGTTTAAAGTCTATCCACCAGCATGAGTTGGGAAGAATGTGAGACCGACTCAGGCGCTTCTGATGCTTTATGAGAATGTCTCTAATTCTCCTTGGCCATGTGTCAATAAATAATACAGCATAAGACATCAGAGGCTCCTGAACACTTTCTTTCTTCCTGACCTCACCACTGACCTTTGGCTCCAGCAATTTCTCCACAACAATACCCGTCACCACTAATGTACCATGTGATATTTGCCTCTGCTGTGTGTCATGGAGAATTTAATTCATGAATGGTCGGTCAACACTTGATGCAGGAAATGGCAGTTTATTAATACACTTATCATGACATGATGCCACCTCAATTTTCTGGCTCGTCTAGATGACCCCAGGACACAACTTCTCTATCTTCACAAATAGTTAATAGTCTACAAACAACTCAATATGTTTATACATTAGTGGTCCAAAAATGTTATCTGACTCTGTAGAGGTTAGGTTCTGTACCTATCTGTTATGTCTATGGAGTGAGATAACCCTATCCTCTGACCTTGGTTACCATAGTAATGATCACAATCATATAGCTCTGTGTCTCAAGAGTGAGAGTGTCCTCATAACAATCTAAGATTTAACAGTGTCTCTACCTGTGCCATTTAAACAACCAGGCAATTCATATGATTGGGCATGGGACACAAGCTCAGGTTTGATCACCCTGTAGCTGGCCACCATTGATGAGAGTGTATAGTGTTGAAAGGCTGAAACACCCCCAGGTACACTACTGATGATGTGTCCCAAAATTTACATCTGTCCCACATCTGAGATACAGCTCTCACACCTCTCACAACATCAAGGCAAACCTCATGTGCATATCTCCACAGGCACAACAGAGAGTTAACCATCACCATTACCTGTAGCCTGTTGTTTTGACACAAATGATACCTCATTTTAATGGACAAATGTATATTTTAATGTACGAAGTGCACCAGTGTAAAAGGGATATTGTTACACTGCTGCTGCATACTGGCAGCATAACTACTGTGCCTGAATGCATCCTGTATAGACATTGACAGATCTCTGAAGCTGCTACTGCTCTGCTAATGTGCTACTCACACTGGCAGTGTTAGCATGAGTGTACAAACCATGAACCATAAACCCATTAATCATGGCTGCACTCCACTGAGGTATTCCAGTCACAGTGCACTGAAAAAAGGACTGACCCATTGTTTCATCTTTTCATGCCCTCCAAGACAAGGCACCATGTAGCTTTTAAAACCAGCCATTAAAACCATCATCCTTACAGTAGAATGGATGGTAAAGTACCTGTCCATACTCTTCTCTCCGCAACACCAGGACAAACAGGTGTAAGCCACATGACTGGATCATCCTCACCACCTGTCAGGTAATTACAGAGAGACAAATGATTCAGTGAATAAACTCTCAGCATGTTTCTTTATTATTGATGGCCAACACAAATTACTACAAGAACTCAGGCTTTTGTGAAGAATTTGTGTCCTGGACTTGTGAACAGATATTAATCCCCCTTTTCACCTCTCACAGGTCCTGAGAATTAAGCCCAGGTTAAGATAAGGAGAGAAGGGCACACTCTTTCATCATCCAGCTAACCACACAGAGCCATGTGCTTTAACATTTTGACCTTAATAACAACAGACAAGCATTTTAACATTTGTGTCCACAGTGTGTGTGTTTGTATATTTGAGTATAGTGTACAGAAAAAACTTTTTCTTTAAGCACAGAAATATTATAGTGATTATATTATAATTACAATAATTATAACCAACCATACATCCTTTTTCAGTAACTGCTTATCTTTATCAGTGTCACAGGGGGCTGGAGCCTATCCCAGCTGACATTGGGCCAGAGGCGGGATCCACCCTGGACAGGTCACATAAATTATATTTTGTGAGGAAAATATTCATGCTCAGACAATGACTATGGTCACAGAAATAACTTGAATCTGTAAAAAGTAATAATAAATAAAAAAAAATCTATGAAATTTAACCAATGAAAGTCAGACATTGCTTTTTAACCATGCTTCAACAGAATTATTTAAAAAAATAAACTCATGAAACAGGCCTGGACAAAAATGATGGTACCCCTAGAAAAGACTGAAAATAATGTGACCAAAGGGACATGTTAATTCAAGGTGTGATCACTAATTAGCATCACAGGTGTCTACAAGCAGTAATCAGTCAGTGGGCCTATATATAGGACTACAGGTAGTCACTGTGCTGTTTGGTGACATGGTGTGTACCACACGCAACATGGACCAAATCAAGGAGACGGTTAACACAAATGTTAACAAAAGAGCCCAGAAAAACTTCTAAAGAGATTAAAGGTGAACTTCAAGCTCAAGGAACATCAGTGTCAGATCGCACCATCCGTCGTTGTTTGAGCCAGAGTGGACTTAATGGGAGACGACCAAGGAGGACAACATTGTTGAAAACAAGTCATAAAAAAGCCAGACTGGAATTTGCTAAACTACATGTTGACAAGCCACACAGCTTCTGTGAGAATGTCCTATGGACAGATGAGACAAAAATTGAACTTTTTGGCAAGGCACATCAGCTCTATGTTCACAGACGAAAAAATGAAGCATATAAATAAAAGAACACTGTCCCTACTGTGAAACATGGAGGAGGCTCTGTTATGTTATGGGGCTGCTTTGCTGCATCTGGCACAGGGTGTCTTGAATCTGTGCAGGGTACAATGCATTCTCAAGACTATCAAGGGATTCTAGAGAGAAATGTGCTGGCCAGTGTCAGAAAGCTTGGTCTCAGTCGCAGGTCATGGATCTTGCAACAGGACAATGACCCAAAACACAGCTAAAAACACCCAAGAATGGCTAAGAGGAAAACACTGGACTATTCTAAAGTGGCCTTCTATGAGCCCTGACCTTAATCCTATTGAGCATCTTTGAAAGGAGCTGAAACATGCCATCTGGAAAAGGCACCCCTCAAACCTGAGACAACTGGAGCAGTTTGCGCAGGAGGAGTGGGCCAAAATACCTGCTGAGAGGTGCAAAAGACTCATTGACAGTTACAGCAATTGTTTGATTGCAGTGATTGCCTCAAAAGGTTGTGCAACAAAATATTAAGTTCATGGGGTACCATCATTTTTGTCCAGGCCTGTTTCATGAGTTTTTTTTTTTTTAAATAATTCTCTTGAAGCATGGTTGAAAAGCAATGTCTGACTTTCATTGGTTAAATTTCATAGAATTTTTATTTATTATTACTTTTTAAAGATTCAAGTTATTTCTGTGACCATTGTGAGTTTTTCTTTCATTACATGAAGGGTACCAACAATTTTATCCACGTGTGTGTATATATATATATATAGGGCATGCTCTACCTTCATCACATCTGACCTTGACAGCTCAGGGAAAACACCATCACAGTCTGTAGAGGAGACTACCAAAAATAACAAACCTTGTTGAAGTCCATGTTATTTATATATTCCTCATTGACTTCAAGCACTCTGTCTCCATCTCTGAGGCCACTGTGCTCTGCAGGACTCTGTGGCTTCACATCAGTGATTTCAAAACTCTGGCTATTCTGGTCCATCCGCAGGTGGAAGCCAAAGCCCTGACCCTCCAGACGCTTCAGATGGCACAGTTTGGGCATTGGGCTCTTATTAGACTCTGCAGACATGATTAAGAAAAAGAGTCAACACTGTGGGGACACAGTGGACATAAGGAGAGTTCTGAAAGGCTGTGTATGTAAAATCATCAGTATCAAACCTCACCAGGATCATCAGTGATGACCAGAGCTGGATTATCAATCCCTTCCTTGGGATTGAAAGTAAAACTGATAAAGGATAAATGAAAAACAGTCAGTGTGTGTGTTTTTTCGATTCACTGATCATTGCTCTTGACCATTCAATGAGTGCTACTTCTATATATTATTATTTTATCTGATAAAAATATACTGAGTGGTTTGGATTCACTTTACTGTATCATCTTTATATCACTTGCATCAAATGTGACCTGTGTCACCAAAATCTTTTGACAAAGCAATCTGAAGCCTTTAACTCCAATAATACTGGATAATTCAGAATCCTCTCCTTTCTGACCATTTTTAAATAACCTTCGAGTTCATATTACTAGGCTATAAGCCTTTTTCCAGAAACTCCTACAGCAGATGTTTATTTGACAGTGCTGTAGCCAAGTTTAAGGAAGTGATTCCTTCAGTATTGAATTCAATGCCATGTCTCAATATAGAAGAGGACTTGTCTGCTTCCTTTAGCCCCTCACAAATAGATCATCTTGTTGATAGTACTACAGGCTCATTACAGATAGCTCGACTCTATTGCACCTCTGAAAAAGATGATAATTATACAGAGGAGGTTAGCACCATGGTTCTGAAAGCAAATGTGTCAGGTTCAGACAGACAACTGGACCCACAGAGCAGATCAGAGACTGACGGGTGTAGTGAGGCGGTTTATTGACAGTCCGGATACGGTACACAAAAGGCAGTCAGCGGGGCAGAAGTATAAAATAACGAGGCAGGAGGAAAGTCCAAGAACAGGCAAGGGTCAAGAATCCAGAACACGGAGCAGGCAGGCAGAAGTACAGGACGCTAGGCAAAACGGGTCGAAGAAACAAACAGGGTTGGTACACGAGGAAACAATGATGAAAACGCCAGAGAGCTACTCACAAGGATGAAGACAAACTAACAAGGACACACTGGGAGAGGCAGGCTTAAATACACATGAGGGGAGGAGCAAACGAGACACAGGTGAAAACAATAGGCAATCAGGGAGTAAAGACACCAAGAATGAACACAAAAAGGAAGTGAGGGAAACCAAAATAAAACAGGAAGTCTACCCACAAACTAAAAGCCTGACAAAATGGCGTGCCTCTAAACTGGAAGAATCTCGTTTAGTCTGGCAAGATAATGTTAAAACTTACAGGAAGGCTCTCTAGTTTGCCCTTCTTTATTGGATATGATTAATCTGTCTTATCAGGATATGTACCACAGTCCTTTAAAGTAGCTGTAATTAAACCTCCTCTTAATGATGCACAAATGACCTCCTAATGGCATCAAACAAAGGACTCATCTCTGTACTTGTCCTGTTAGATCTTAGTGCCACATTTGACACCATAGACCATCAAATTCTTTTACAGAGACTGGAACATCAGATTGGCATCAAAGAAACCGCCCTAAACTGGCTTAAGTCATATTTAGGGCCCGAGCACGCACAGTGTTTTTCGAATGTTCATTATCTTCCTAAAAGTAAATCGCATTTTTGACGGCCTATATGTACTCGAAAACTCACCCCCCCAAAGTCAAGCGTGAAATTACGCTATTATGTAAGATAGCGAGACACACAAAAAAGTCTCTTGGTGACGCGGCTATATCGAAGCGTATGGCGTCCATTTTGTTTCAAAGTTGGCATTTTCGTGTTTTTGGGGTCATTACCAGGGGTTGTATTTGAATGAACTCCTCATTGGGATTTTGTCCAATTGACTTCAAAATTGGTAGGTGTGTTCATATAGTGTGTTCCTGAGAAAAGTTATCAAAATAGTGAATTCTGATGAAACGGTGTGGGCGTGGCACTCAGATTTGACATTTGTTCCAATTCTGGCTAATGTGTGTGATCAATTGAACGAAATGCTTTGAAAGCTTCGAAGGCTCACACGCCTGGTGCCTTCCGACGTGCCAACCTGTTGAGTGGCGCAGAAGTGCGAGGGACCGTCCAATGCTGCTTGCAGCTTTAATTTTTAGATCGATCTTAGTTTGTTCACGTCAATGACGAATCCTCCATGCATACCAAAATTTGTCACGGAGTCCCACAAGGTTCTGTACTTGGACCACTTCTATTCAGTTTATATATGCTTCCTCTAGGGAACATTATTAGGAATCACTCCATTAATTAGGGCCCAAGCACGCACAGTGTGCGAGGCCCTATTGTTTTTGGAATGTTCATTATATTCCTAAAAGTAAATTGCATTTTCAACAGCCTATATGTACCCGAAAAATTTGTGTACCCCCCCAACGTCGGGTGTAAAATTATGTATTTTGGGGGTCTCGCACATAGACGTACAAAAATGGCTCTACGGCCCACCTATGTTTTTGTTTTCGGAGGAGCCCCTCGACACAAGACTACAAAAAAGTCTCTTGGGGCAATGGGCTAAAATTGACAGGAAGCGAGATATTTAAGAATGAAAATCATCATTTTGGTGCATCGTTTTGGTTGACAAGGGGTCCTATGTGAACAAACTCCTCCTTGGGACTTTATCCAATTGACTTCAAACTTGGTAGGTGCGTTCAGATAAACTTCCTGAGTAAAAGTTATCAGAAACGGTGTGGGCATGGTACTCCGTCAGATTCGACCGTTTGTCCCAATTCTGGCTAATGTGTGTGGTCAATTGAACGAAATGCTTTGAAAGCTTCGAGGGCTTGCGCGTTTTCCGCCTGGTGCCTTCCGACGTGCCAGCCCGTCGAGTTGCGCGGGAGTGCGAGGGCCCGTCCAATGGTGCTTGCAGCTTTAATTAGGGCCCGAGCACGCACTGTGTGCAGGGCCCTATTGTTTTTCGTTTGGACGTTTTCTTCCCCAAAGTAAATCGCGTTTTCGACGGCCTATATGTACTCGAAAAGTTGCGAAAATTTGCCTACCCCCCCAAAGTCGGGCGTAAAATTACGTATTTTGGGGGTCTCGCACATGGGCGTACAGAAATGGCTCTACGGCGCCACCTACGTTTTCGTTTTCGGAGGAGCATCTGGACACGGTTTCATCCACCAGCACGAAACTTTGTGGGAGTATGTAAACGACCGAGACGCACAAAAAAGTCTCTCGGAGACCCGGGCTATATCGAAGCATACGCCGTACACTTTGTTCCAAAGTTGGCGTTTTCGTGTTTTTGGGGTCATTTTCAGGGCTCGTATTTGAACGAACTCCTCCTAGGGCTTTCGTCCCATCTGTTTGAAACTTGGCGTGTGGTTTCATAAGGCCTCGACCATGAAAAGTTATCAAAATCGTAAGTTTTCGATTAACTGTGTGAGAGGGGCGGGGCCACGAAATTTGGCGTTTTGGCGTGAAATTTCGACGGGCTATAACTTCGCCAAAAATACTCCAACCTTCACCAAACTTCTCATATATAATCGCAGTCTGGCCTAGAATACATTTCCATAAAAATATTTGGAGGTTATCACAGCGCCCCCTAGTGGCGACCGAAAAGACCACTTTTTTCGAAATGACGTCCAGCTCGGAAAATATTGACCATATCCACCTCAAACTAGGTGGAGATGTTGTCAAGGCCTTGGGGTTGACATTTGAGAAAGAATTTCAACTTTTCATCAGAGGGCGTGGCCGTGACGGTGCGTCAAAGTCAACCGTGCAGATTTTTTCGCTAAAAAAACAAACTCCATTGACTTTTTGGGATGATTTTCAGGCAAAGCTGCTGTGCTTTCAGATACTTTCTCAGACCTGTCTGAAACCTCTTGTGGTTGTTAAGAACACTATTATGCAAAGTTCGGCTGCATAATTAATGAGAGGGCGCTGCGAAATCGCTCTATAGCGCCCCCTTGCATTTGTCTTGGAGGCAGCCCCGCCACAGCTTTGGACACAGAGTTATGAAACCTCAGCCGAATTGTAGAGGGAGGCAAGATCTACAAAAAAGTCTCTTGGAGCAATGGGCCAAAATTAACAGGAAGCCAGATATTTAAGAATGAAAGTCACCATTTTCGCTGGTTCCAGCTGGCTGAGGTGAAAAAACTATCTCCATCGACTTTTTGCATGATTTTGAGGCAAAACCGTTGGGCTTTCTTATACCTTGTCAGAGCTGTCTGAAACTTCTTGTGGTTATTAAGATGAATAAGATGCAAAGTTCGGCTGCATCATTAATTAAGGGGCGGCGCAAAATTGCTCCATAGCGCCTCCCTTGATGTTTTCTCTGAGGACAATTTTTTCCACAATTTTGGACACAG
This sequence comes from Nibea coibor, assembly GCA_023373845.1. NCBI lineage: Eukaryota > Metazoa > Chordata > Actinopteri > Sciaenidae > Nibea > Nibea coibor. The sequence continues at coordinate 23,737,220 of CM041716.1, read as the reverse complement.
AATTTTGAAACCTCAGCCGTACTGTGAACATGGAAAGGCCTACAAAACAGTCTCTTGGAGCAATGGGCTAAAATGGACAATGAAAATCACTGTTTTTTGCCGTTTCAGATTGGCTGAGAAGGGGTCCTATTTGAACTAACTCCTCCTAGGTATTTTATCCAATTGACTTCAAACTTGGTAGATGAGTTCATAGACACTTCCTGAGTAAAAGTTATCAAAATCATGAATTTTGAAGAAACAGTGTGGGCGTGGCGCTCCCTCAGATTTTGACTGTTTGTCCCAATTCTGGCTAATGTGTGTGCTCAATTGAACGAAACGCTTTGAAAGCGTGGAAGGCTCGCGCATTTTCCGACTGCTGCCTTCCGACGTGCCAGCCCGTCGAGTTGCGTGGGAGTGCGAGGGCCCGTTCAACGCTGCTTGCAGCTTTAATTTTTATTGTTATACTGACGATACTTTTGTATTTCAAGGACTGAATTCTTCCACTTACGCAACATTACCAAAATCAGACACATCCTGTCTCAAGCGGATGCAGAAAAACAAGTCCATGCATTTGTTACTTCTAGGCTGGACTATTGTAACTATTTGTTATCAGGCTGCTCCATTAAGTCTCTGAGGACTTTGCAGCTATTTCAGAATGCTGCTGCACGTGTTCTGACAGGAACCAAGATCAGAGATCACATCTCTCCCATTCTGGCTTCCTTGTACTGGCTACCTGTTAAATCTAGACTAGAATTTAAAATTCTCCTTACATACAGCCTTTCATGGCCATGCACCATCATATCTAAAAGAACTCATAGTACTACCCCTCAAGACCACTACGGTCTCAGAATGCTGGGTTCCTTGTGGTTCCTATAGTTTCCAAAATTAGATTTGGAGCCAGAGCTTTCAGCTATCAAGCTCCTCTTCCTTGAAACAAACTACCATTCTGGGTTCTGGAGGCCGACATGGACAACATCTTCAAGGGTAGACTTACGACTTTCCTTTTTGATAGCGCTTATAGTTAGGGCTGGCTCAGGTCATCCCTTAGTTATGCAGATCTTTGTGTTGATTGTAAAATAAATTTTGATGAAATTTTGATGAAATAAATTTTGATTTGATTCCAAATGTCTGGAAACAACACCTCCCCCAACCATATCATAGTTGCAGATATTGTATGCAAAGACAATGAATTTAGTAATGTATCTGAAAATTAAAATCATCTAATGTCAACATTCTTGTCTCCTGATAGCAGTGGTAAAGAAAATGATTAATTATTAAGTAATTAATAAGTAATAATCAATGATTATAATAACTTTGTTTAAATAGCACCTTTCAAAATAGTTGCGTTAAACCGAGAATCTATTATGAGATGATGTGTCCTGCATGTTTGAGCTCACAGTTCAGCCCTTATCTGCTTTATTATTATCAAAGAACACAACACACTGTTTTTCTGGAGACTGTGTTGGGTGTGTGAATTATTGAGAGTAATAGACTTTGTTCCTAGGAGTGTTCCTAGGAGTGTGCGTGTATGTGTGTGTGTGTGTATACATATATGTATACATATATGTATACATATATATATATATATATATATATATATATATATATATATATATATATATATATATATATATGTATATATATATATATGTGTGTGTATATATGTATATGTATATGTATATATATATATATATATATATATATATATATATATATATATATATATATATATATATATATATATATATATATATATATGTATATATATATATGTATATATATATATATATATATATATATATATATATATATATATATATATATATATATGTATATATATATATATATATGTATATATGTATATATATATATATGTGTATATATATATATATGTATATATATGTATGTGTATATATATATGTGTGTGTGTATATATATGTATTTAATTTTTGTTAATGTCATGTGTCACTGCTGGGAGAAACTACAACTACATGTCTATCCTATCTGGATATGGATTTGATAAATTTTATAAACTGGTATTAATGTACAGTATTTAGGATTACTAGGGAATATCTAAAAACAGTGCTGATCCTTTAACAAGCATCAGATTTCTGTTTAATGGGAGATGTATTTATGGTGTGTCTGCAGCTGAACTTACCGTGGAAATTCCATCGCATCTTGGTAGCCTGTGGGAGTCACAATGAGATACTTGTAACTTCTTACAGCCACAGACAGATGTTGTCTGCCATCTGCATCACAAAGACTCAGACATTTCTAGGTGGGTCAAGTTGTGTTTGGTCCCATTCTTTTGTTCAAAATGTATGTAATATCAAATACCAACGCCACCTCTCATCATTGGCAGATTGGTTGCTGTGTTTGACCCCTTTCTGTTTTTATATGTTGAATCTGAGCAGCTCAAAGTCACACTCAGAGTAATTCATTTAAAATGTGACCAGAGAATGAAAGTTACTGAATAACTCCTCTGAAAAAAAACCCCAACAACATTGCATTTTGCTCCATCAGAGCTTAATAAAGTAATTTTAGTACAAAGAGAGGTTTTTTCTTTTAACTCCGAGAATTATGAGACAACCCACAAAACTTGCTCATTATGAGATCTTCTGACAAAATGCAATGTTTATGTTTTCTCCGTTAGAGGAATGGTACCCACTTATAGATATATGAATCAAGCCAGATAAAAAAAATACAAAACATAAAAAACATTTTTCTGATGCTAAACTCATCTGATCATCTCATCTGATGCAAAACAGAAGGACCCAAACATTCCTGAAACTCTTTCTAAAGATATTCAATCAGGATATGTCCAGGGCTGCCTTTTTTCCACCCATGTAACACCACAAAGAGACAGGGAAAAGGAAAATCCAGAATAGAATATTCTGACCACTTCATAGTTAGGCACCAGTGTATCTTAATGAGCTCACAGTACCCAGTTACCCCACTAGAACACTGCACTCTCAGAATGCAGGGTTCTTTGTGGTTTCTATAGTCTCCAAATGTAGAATGAGAGCCAGAGGCTACTTGTTTATTATGTGAGTATTATGTGAGACATATTTTTTGCACCCACATACTCTTGAAGTATCATTCAGGTAAAAAAAAAATTAGACAGCGATGTGATTAGTATTAGTAGATTAGTAAAAACAGACCCTTTATATCCTACTCTGCCCCTTTGATTGGGGTTGTTCTGCAGGTTTGTGATAGGGATTACAAAGTAAACAATATAGTAAGTATTGAAAATGATGAATGTATACACTTTAAAACCACAGGACTATCCATGTTATTTCATGCACTGAAAAAAACAATTCTAATTCTAATAATTCTTCACCAGAATAAACCTATGTATAAGACATATACTATCAACACACCATGGTTTCACCATGTGGAATAGGCTTGTTAAATGAACATTAGAGTAATGGTCCAGGGTTAAGCATGGGTATGATTAACTTGTAAATGAGCAAAGTACTTAGGGGATAGCTAACTGTGTTGTTGACTAAGTTGTGTGAGTCTTTTCACAGGGTCGGTATACTTTAAGATTAAGATGTACCAAATTGTGTGTTGAAAGTCTGTTGTGCTGGGAAACAAATTATATGTTGTGTTGTTGTATAATGTGCTCAGCATTATAAACATGTCCATGATAAATGGTACTTGAATTCATATTACTCCTCTGTTCTACTGACCACCATTTTCACATTTGTCACATTCACCCATTCACACACACACATACACTGGTGGCAGATGCTGACAACTGCTCTCTCTCTCTCTCTCTCTCTCTCTCTCTCTCTCTCTCTCTCTCTCTCTCGCCACTTGCCATGAAGACTTCCGAGTTCTGTCAACACTTTAGTAGCACAGGAGGTCACATTTAAATAGTCAAATCATAGTTCCGTTATATATGAAGCAGAGAGAAAATGAGCCTACCTGTGGAGGATCTCATGGAGTCCTGAACCTGTGTGTACCTGCTCAGACTGAACAGACAAGGTTCACAGCAAACACACACATATAAACAATAAAAGACTCCTTCAGCAGGTGAGATGGTGACTCCTTGTGGGTTAAACATTTACTCAGTGTGTGCTTAGTGTACCACAACAGACCATGACCACAACTTGAAATCATTTCAGTTTTAGTCACTGAAGGTGTCACTTCATTTAACTTGATGATAATGTGTACCTCATGTATTCATGAAAGTATTCAATAAGATTTGGTTTCTAAGTTTATACAAGAGGTTTTTAAAATACACTGCCTGTCCAAAATAATGATATATATATCATTATATTGATGACAGATTCTCAGTGGGGCTGGGCCTGGACTGGCCAATCCATGCGTGAAAAGGATGTCCTCATTCTTTCAATTGAATTTCATTTCAGTTAAATTTTATTTATTTTTAGCACCATATCATAGCAAAAGTTCATCTCATGACACTTCTCATACAGAGCAGGTCTAGACTGTACTCTTTATAATATTATTTACAGAGACCAACAGTTCCACTATGAGCAAGTCTGTTAAACTTCCTTTTAACAGGCAGAAACCTTGAGCAGACCTAAGATTATTGGTGGACAGTCATCTACCATGATTGATTCTTTGGGGACATAATGTTGCTGAACCTAGACCTGACCCACTGCAGCAACCCTAGGTCAGTGATAACACTGCCCCCACAGGCTTGTACAGTTGGCACTAGGCATGATGGGTGCATCGCTTTTTTGGCCTCCCTTCTTACCCTGATGTGCCCATCACTCTGGAACACAGTAAATCTGGATTAATCAGACCACGTGAGCTTCTTCTCATTGCTCCAGAGTCTTTGTGCCAATTGATCTTCATGCTCCTTGTCAAATTAAAGCCATTTTCTGATTATCCTCACTGATTTTTTCACTATTAAACATAGCGTATAGTTTAAGTGATCTCTGATCAGGATCATTCAAGAGTTTTTTTCTGACCACATTTCTTCCTTGATGGTTCACCACCATCCTTCCAGTTTTAATAATGTGTTGGACAGTTCTTAACCCAATTTTAGCAGTTTAAACAATCTCATTAGTTGTTTTCTTTGCTTGATGCAGGTTTAAGAAATGAGAGGCTACTCACAGCATCAGCTATGGTTAAATAACTTGTTGCCAGCTGAAACATATTAATCACTGCAGTAATTATCCAATTTCTTTGGGACAGGCAGTGTATTATTAATATATTTTAAAGCAGAGCATATCATAATCAAGATGAACATCCTAGAATCCAGTAGAAGCACAGCAGTGGAACAAAAACCAGAAGTACAGACACGTCTGTGTTTGAATGCATTACAAATATTCATGTTTGTAATGCATTAATATTCATAATATTCATGTGCACCAGTTCCTCAAAACATAGCTCCACTATGTCACCACAGCTGACACCACACCTGACGCTGACAGGTAGTGGTCGTTATGAACTCTGTGTGTCGTTCTTGTTTTTATGGACAACAACAAAACTATAAACCGGAAGTACCAAAATAAAAGCTTGACAAGGTCAGAGTGGGTTTATAGTGGCAAATAACAAATAAAACCTATCTTATCTAGAAAAATTGACTCTTGGACATGGATCATTGTGATAATAACTACCTAAAATAGCAAACCTGTTTGGAGAAACTTTACTTGAAGAGTACTTTGAGATTTTAATGTCACTTTTATGAAGGGTGTGGGACTTATGACCTGCAGCCACCATAGCCAGCCACAAGGGGGCTCACTTTGACTGATCTGTCATGTTCGTTTGCATAAAGGCCAGCAAGATCCTCCACCCGCCCGCCTCCACCCGGTCTACTCTACTGTCAGCCATGGTCGCTCTGCAAACATGTCAATGAATGAATCGGCGTTAGCAGAGAATATCAGCAGAGCCCTTCTGGCAGCAATATAAAATCTTTCCACAATGATAGCAACCGCCACAGGGCCACCACAGGCCACCTCGCAAATAAAAGAAATGCTGCAAACAAAAAGAAACACCGCAGCAAATAAAAAAAACACTGCAAACAAAAAGAAACACTGCTGCAAATAAAAGAAATGCTGCAAACAAAAAGAAACACTGCTGCAAATGAAAAAAAATGCTACAAACAAAAAAAGCCACTGCAAATAGAAGAACAGCAATGATGCAAATTTAAAAAAAAAAACCACAACAGAAGTGAATTACCGGGGACTATTATTGCTGGTGCACCTGTGTTTTTTATGTGAGCGAAGAAGAAGACTATGAGACATTAGACCACATCAAAAAACGTCTATACTTGCTGGGTGAAGTACAGCAATGTGCAAACATAGCTGCAAGATTCGTGAATTGCTGCAACCACAGAAGGAGGTCCAGCATACAGAAAGGACAGACATAAACCACCCCCTCCTGATGTACATCATTTAGTTTGTACATATTGAACAATTTAGTTATTATTATTTCATATTCCTGTATTTTATGTTAAGACATTTATCTGTGCTTCTTGTTGATGTCATGCTTTTGAATTGAATTGAAGAAGAAAAGAAGGAGAGAAATACGAAAAAAAAAAAAACGAATGAACAAGTAAATGAAAAGGTCAGTGTTTACTGTCGCTTCGTGACTGTACTTGTCAATGTGTTATAGTTAGGCCATGTAGCTCCAGGTTTGATATGAAGCTGACCTAGGCTACCTGTTGATGTCGTGCTCACTCGCATGTGCTCTGTAGTAGACTCTGCTCTGAGTGAAAGCGTGCAGTGGTATGTAACTTTGTTTTGCTGCATATTCGAGTAAAGTTCCTGGACTTGATTCTCCTCTTGCTCAAAGCTAACAATACACAGCATCCTCAAGTTCATATCAAACCTGGGGCTACGTGGCCTAACTATAACACATTGACAAGTACAGCCACATAGCGACAGTAAACACTGACCTTTTCATTTACTTCTTCATTCGTTTTTCTTATAATAATAATAATAATGCATTTTATTTCAAAGCGCCTTTCAAAACACCCAAGGACACTATACAAAGACAAAAAGCAATAGAAATGTAAAGATTAAAAAGGCAATACACAATAAAAAGCACAGGCTAAAAAATATAAAACAAAGAAAGAAATGATTAAAAGTCAAAGTGCATAGGCAAGCTGAAACAAATGAGTTTTTAGTCTAGATTTGAAGAGGGGTAAAGAGTCAATATTGCGGATGTCAGGGGGTAATGCATTCCAGAGTTGGGGAGCAGAGCAACTGAAAGCTCTACTCCCCATAGTACTGAGGCGGGCAGTGGGGACAGTAAGGAGGAGGGAGGAGGAGGAACGAAGGGAGCGAGAGGGAATAGCAGTGTGAATAAGATTAGACAGGTAAGGAGGGGCAAGATTGTGGATGGCTTTGAAAGTATGGAGGAGTACTTTAAAATGAATTCTGTGCTTAATGGGGAGCCAGTGGAGTTGCTGTAGTACAGGGGTAATATGGTGAAATGAAGGGGTTCTGGTAATGATGCGGGCAGCTGAGTTTTGGACCAGTTGCAGCTTGTGAAGGGATTTGTGGGGGAGACCAAAGAGGAGGGAATTACAGTAGTCAAGACGGGAGGTGACAAGGCTGTGTACAAGGATGGAAGAGGTGTGGGAGGAGAGGGAGGGGCGAAGACGATTAATGTTGCGTAGGTGAAAGTTCTCTCCTTCTTCTTCTTCTTCGGTCACATAAAAAACACAGATGCACCAGCAATAATCAAATCAAATCAAATCAAATTTTATTTGTATAGCCCAAAACACATTTTGCCTCAGAGGGCTTTACAGTCTGTACAGGGAGTGACACCCTCTGTCCTTAGACCCTCGGTTCCAGTGAGGAAAAACTTGCCCACAAAAAAACTTTAACAGGGAAAAAATGTGGAAGAAAGCTCAGGAAGAGCCACAGAGGAGGGATCCCTCTTCCAGGACGGACAGACGTGCAATGGATGTCACATGTACAGAACAATCAACACAAACATATTGTACAATTACAATGAATTACAATAAATGGTAAAGTGATTGCAGTAGCAGTGGAACCTGTGATAGAGATAGAGAGACACAGATGCACAGCAGCAATAAGTCATTAACCAACTAAGCTGTAGTGGAGATGGTAGCAATAATGACTATATATGGCATGTAATGCTAAATATGGTGGACGTCAGCAGCAGACCACAGCAGCAGCCACGGTCCATGAGAACCTGCTGGACGAGAAAGCACAGAAACTCCGGGGAAGAAGTGTAGTTAGTAACAAGCATTGATAGTAATGGTAATTGGGGAGATAGAGAGAGAATGAGAGAGAGGGAGAATTTCCAGTAAAGGGAGATGCGACTACATCTTCAACCAGTACCGTGCCTGGCTAGGCATAACCCAGAAAGAGACGGGGGGAGGGGGTCCCCTGGCAGGCTAATCCTATGGCAGCATAACTAAGGGAAGACCTGAGCCAGCCCTAACTATAAGCACTATCAAAAAGGAAAGTCTTAAGTCTACTCTTGAAGGTGGTGACTGTGTCTGCCTCCCGAACCCAGAATGGTAGTTTGTTCCACAGAAGAGGAGCTTGATAGCTGAAAGCTCTGGCTCCCAATCTACTTTTGGAAACTATAGAAACCACAAGGAGCCCAGCATTCTGAGAGCGCAGTGGTCTAGAGGGGTAGTAAGGTACTATGAGTTCTTTTAGATATGATGGTGCCTGGCCATGAAGAGCTTTGTATGTAAGGAGAAGAATTTTAAATTCTATTCTAGATTTAACAGGTAGCCAGTGCAAGGAAGCCAAAATGGGAGAGATGTGATCTCTGATCTTGGTTCCTGTCAGAACACGTGCAGCAGCATTCTGAATTAGCTGCAAAGTCCTAAGAGACTTATTGGGGCAGCCTGATAATAGAGAGTTACAGTCGTCCAGCCTAGAAGTAACAAATGCATGGACTAGTTTTTCTGCATCCGCTTGGGACAGGATGCGTCTGATTTTGGTAATGTTGCGTAAGTGGAAGAATGCAGTCTTTGAAATTTGTTTTATGTGGACATTAAAGGACAAATCCTGATCAAAAATAACTCCAAGATTCTTTACGGTGGAGCTGGAGGCCAGGGTGGTCCCGTCTAAGGTAGCCAAGTCTCCGGAAAGAAAGTTTCTGAGGTGTTTGGGTCCAATTACAAGAACTTCAGTTTTATCTGAGTTCAACATCAGAAAATTGTAGGTCATCCAACTTTTTATATTCCTAAGGCACGCTTGCAGTGTCAGCTAAATGACTAAATCTAAATATAAATGTATAAGTAGTCTTGCATATGGGGCAGCTGGTCAGTGGAATCGGTTCTGGGTTTCTGCCTGTTAAAATTATGGTTTTACTTGATGCCGTTGCCAAGTTCTCCTGGTTGAAACTGTTGAGTCTGCAAATAATATTATAAAGTACTAACTGTCACAGTCATGTTGTGTAGTTTATAAAATATACTATTGTTGTGATCAGATGTAACTCCTGCACTAAAGCAGGTCAGTCCATCATAGTCACCATAACATTCATGGTTCCCATGAAAACATTCAAGTTTTTTCATAAACAGCACAGAACATGCATCACAACATTTTCTTCTGATATGAAGTAAAAGACTAAATGAGGCACCACTGAATCATCACACGACTGTCTAGACATATTCACTGTTAAAGACATCATAATTAACGTACAATAACATAAAATGACCATGCCATATCAGCAGAGATGAAGAAAACATGCTAAACTAAAATCTTCCTGACGACAAAAGTACATTCAGTGTGTCTTTTGAAATTTGCCTTGTGGTTCAGAATGTCTATGTTTTGTCCCGATCCTGCCCACTGTCGAAATGCTGGGGTTGCCAGGCATAATTGGTGGCTCTAAATTGCCTGTGAATGGTTCTGTGTCTCTGTGTGGCTTGTGATAAACTGGGCCCAGCATTTCAAAACTTGTAATCTGGATCAGGATAATCCGGATAATGAAATCCTCCTTTTCTCAGTCATGGATCAAGGTGATCCTGCTGACTTTATCTGAGTATTTCAAAACACTGGCGGATTGGATCACTGTGATCCCGATGTGGGCGGATACGGATTTCCAAATCTCGTGACTCCGCCTCCGCGGACCGAAAACATGGCGGACTACCTCACGAGAGGAGCAGCTGGGAGCACGACTTCACGTCAAAAGTGTAAGTTCACCGTCGTCTAATTTTAGGACCATACGAACGCCAACCAACATATCATGCAAACCAACTTGTTGAATTGTCACCTAATTCAAACCAGGCCGTAGCGATCTCTAATTGAGCCGCGGCGTGCTAACAGGAGCTAACTCGGCTCCATTGACTTGTGTGCTAAGCAGCTAGCGAGGTAACGGTCTTTGTTGATGAAGTTTAGTTGTCTGTGGTTTAACTTAAAAGGGAACTAATGTACATCATACGTTAACTCTTTAAACTAACACCAACCTGTTCATTGTTTATTGTTACGTGTTACGTCATAGGCTCCATGTGTACAGACCAGGCTGCTGCAGTACTTTGGTAACGTAACGTTACACAGTACGAGTATTAACTATACGGTTCATTCAGAAGTGTCAGGATGCTACAGTGATGCTGCTGCTGATGTCATAAACAAAGATATACTCATACACCTTCTCTGTCTTCTGCTTTCAGAGTCCACTCACAGCCATGGACCACTCAGCTGTCAAGGACAACCCCTGGAAATCCTTGGAAACGCTTTAATTGTACATTTAAGATTAAGTTATTGGATTTTGAATAAAGTGCTTGAAACTGCTTGAAATTGTAACTGCATTACTTTCATGGTATATAGCTTGGTCAGTGACACAATTCTGCCGTATATATAGAAGGCTCTCACTGAACATAATTATGGCAAAATAGCATCTGATTTGATGAAGTCAAATAATCAGTTTGTACACGTTTGTTTCAAAATCAAGCTATTTCCAAACATTTTAAAAATGCATTTTAAGCTTCTGACTGAAATCAAATTGTCTTCATTTAATCAGAAGGATGTAAATGTATCTTAAATGCTTGTGAAGTGCTTCAATATGCAGCATGATATAAACACTGAAAAAATGCAAGTGCACACATCTCATAGGTCTGTAATTAGGGCCCGAGCACGCACTGTGTGCGAGGCCCTATTGCATTTCAAATGTTTATTATTTTTTTATTTTTATTTTCCATCTTTTTTTTCCTAAAAGTAAATCGCATTTTCGACTGCCTATATGTACTCGAAAAGTTGCGAAAATTTGCCTACCCCCCCAAAGTCGGGCGTAAAATTTCATATTTTGGGGGTCTCACACATGGACGTACAAAAATGGCTCTACGGCGCCACCTAGGTTTCGGTTTTCGGAGGAGCCCCTGGACACGGTTTCATCCACGTGTACGAAATTTAGCGGGAGTATGTAAAGTACCGAGACGCACAAAAAAGTCTCTTAGTGACCCCAGCTACAGCGAAGCGTACGGCGGCCATTTTGTTTCAAAGTTGGCGTTTTCGTGTTTTTGGGGTCATTTTCAGGGCTCGTATTTGAACAAACTCCTCCTAGGGCTTTCATCCGATCTGTTTGAAACTTGGCGTGTGTGTTCTTAAGGCCTCGACATGAAAAGTTATCAAAATCGTGAGTTCCGGATTTACTGCGTCAGAGGGGCGGGGCTACGAATTTTGGCGTTTTGCCGTGAAATTTCGACGTGCTATAACTTTGCCAAAAATACTCCAATCTTCACCAAACCTCAGATATATAATGCCAGTCTGGCCTAGAATACATTTCCATAAGAATATTTGGATATTTTCACAGCGCCTCCTAGTGGGGACAGAAAAGACCACTTTTACAAAATGACGTCCAGCTCGGAAAATATTGACCATACACACCTCAAACTAGTTGGAGATGTTGTTAAGGCCTTGGTGTTGACATCTGAGAAAGAATTTCAACTTGACATCAGAGGGCGTGGCCGTGACAACCCGTCAAAGTCAAGCGTGTCGATTTTTTCGACGAAAAATGGAACTCCATTGACTTTTTGGGTAATTTTCAGGCAAATGTGTTGGGCTTTCATATACTTTCTCAGACCTGTCTGAAACCTCTTGTGGTTCGCTCTATAGCGCCCCCTTGAATATTTCTTTCAAGCAGCCCCACCACAGTTTTGGACACAGAGTTATGAAACCTCAGCCGAATTGTAGACGAAGACAAGATCTACAAAAAAGTCTCTTGGAGCAATGGGCTAAAATTAACAGGGAGCGAGATATTTAACAGTGAAAATCACCATTTTTGCTGTTTCGACCTGGTTGAGAAGGGGTCATATTTGAACGAACTCCTCTTAGGGATTTTATCCAATTGACTTCAAACTTGGTAGGTCCGTTCATATAGACTTCCTGAGTAAAAGTTATCAAAATCATTACTTTTGATGAAACGGTGTGGGCGTGGCGGTCCGTCAAATTTGACCGTTTGATACAACATTCAAACTCCATTTACTTTTTTGGCTGTTTTTTAAGGCAAAGCTGTTGTGCTTCAAAACTTTCTCAGACCTGTCTAAAACTTCTTCTGGTTGTTCAAACCAATATTGTGCAAATTTCGGCTGCATCTTTAATTAGTGGGCGGGACGAAATCGCTCTATAGCGCCCCCTTGAATTTTTCTTTCAAGCAGCCCCGCCACAGTTTTGGACACAGAGTTATGAAACCTCAGCCGAATTATGGGTGAAGGCAAGATCTACAAAAAAGTCTCTTGGAGCAATGGGCTAAAATTAACAGGGAGCGAGATATTTAACAATGAAAATCACCATTTTTGCTGTTTCGACCTGGTTGAGAAGGGGTCCTATTTGAACGAACTCCTCCTAGGGATTTTGTCCAATTGACTTCAAACTTGGCAGATGTTTTCATATAGCCTTCCCAAGTAAAAGTTATCAAAATCATGAATTTTGATGAAACGGTGTGGGCGTGGCGCTCCCTCAGATTTTGACTGTTTGTCCCAATTCCGGCTAATGTGTGTGCTCAATTGAACGAAACGCTTTGAAAGCGCCAAAGGCTTGTACGTTTTCCGACTGCTGCCTTCCGACGTGCCAGCCCGTCGAGTTGCGTGGGAGTGCGAGGGCCCGTTCAACGCTGCTTGCAGCTTTAATTGTTACTTGTATTTACAGCAGTTTGGTCAAAAATATTTTACTCTGGTTTAAATTTCTTACATTTAAGCTAATTTAATTATTTAAAAATAAAACACTAACACTTTAGATTAACTGTAATGGACACCTTGAGTAACAATATCTAGGAGAAGTGGAGCTGAGACTTTGTCAATCTAAGTGAAATCCACTTCTGAGGTGGGATTTAAATAATCCTGAAATTTTGGTATCAAGTTGATCCAGGTATCTGCCTTAACTTTTGAAATACCCAAATCCAGCCTTTTATCTGGATTCAAGGGAGGATTGGATTACCAGATCAGGATTCTGATCTTAAGGATCAGGATTATCTGAATCTGTGTTGAAATAACCAGTTATCAGATCAGATCTAGATTTAATCCAATCCAACCAGGATAATCCTGTCAGATCAGTTTTGAAATACCGGGCCCTGTATTTTAAATGTGTACTATAGTACCCACTTTAACCACTAGCTGTCAGTGTTACACATAGTTACACACTGTTCCTTTAATAAAAATCAACCAGCTAGATTAAGTAATGTCTTAGATGATTTGACACCTCACTTTGAAACAACAACAAAGAACTAAACATAACAAAGAAGCCAAAGTAAGTAAGTAAGACTGACACATTTCACTCAGAACTAAAGTCGTAGCACTCCTTCTACTAGCAACACACATTATTAACAAGGTCAAACTAACTACAGCCACACTGACTATGTTAATAAAGCAGCCAAAGTAAATATATTAAATCTGCTGAATGGTGGAAGAACAATATGTACAATCATTGCTGGTTGGTTCAAAATGGTTCACATAGATACATTGCATAGATGTGACTTTAAATCCATGCAAATCACAGGTTCAGCTATGACATTTTAATTAGTCTCCAGACTGCTGCAGAAAATTAAACAGAAAATGACGTGAAAAGTGAAGTGACATGTAACTATAATCAAATATGACCAAGTGCCTTTTCACTTTTATTTGACAGTTGAAAGCTAAAGCAGGCAAGCTGTAGAGAGGGGAGTGATGTGCAGCAAATTGTCCTGACTGAACTACAGTTCTACTGTATGTGAGTCTTTAGTTTGGGAAGATTTGGCTTTCTTTTGAGGTTTTGAAATATCTCCTTTATAATAATGAAGCTGTATCTCATGGACACACTGACTTCACCTTGATGTGCTGCTGAACGTTGGCTAATTTCACTTCTTCTTTTTAATGCTTATTTGGTGTATTCTGTGGGTGGAGACAGAGTGTCCTTCTCCAGCGTCTTCAGAGTCTGCTGGACTCTCTTCTCTACCCTGTGGAAGTGCAGCCTCTTCAAGAGGCTCTTCTGCTGCTGACGCCCCCACTCCAGATCCCTGAGGAAAACCTGCACACAAGAAGAACTGGGTGAATGACATGCCTCACAACCTCATGAACCTCTTCCTCTGTTTTCATACACAACATAGACATAATCTTGACAGATTTCATGCACACATACAGCAATAATCTTTTAAAAACACACACCGGTTGAGTCTGACTAAAACCTGAATTATACTTCTGAACTTTTGAATTCTCTTTACTATTTTCTGGAGTCAGTTGCACATGTGTGCAGATGTATTATCCTACTGCAGCCATGTGGGCACATCCAGAGATTTCACATTTTCACAAACATGTTCACACTCCATAATAATAATCCTGGCTTTAGAAAATAAGCTGTTGGGTTCAGTTTTCTTTGTTTCTATACATTTGGCAGTGTAACAGTGTGCTATATACCTTAAGCTGCTGCTTGATACGTTCGCGGTCCCAGGAGGAGGCATTCTTTCGTATCACGCTGAGGATAGGGTGCCAGTCCTGTGAGATGTCTGAGCCTTCAGTGACTGAAGCCAAGACCCTGACCCGCTGACCACTGTCGTTCTGGCTCTTGGGAACACCTCGGACATACAGGGACTGCTTCCCCACATCACTGAGAGGATTCAGATACAGGCTACACAAACACACAAGATAATACATCAAGATAGCAATTTGACATGACAGCTTGTGTTCATGAAGGTCAGCTTTCATTGTGTCTCTGCAGTTCATGTGTGTTCTTGCTGTTCTTAATGTTCAGAAATTATTTTTAAATTGTCATTAGCAACACCTACTGACAAATTTACCTCATTTATTATAAGCTCATAGGACACTGTTAACTAAATATATTATTACTATTATTCTTAATATGTCCTGAGGTAATGAGATTATAAAGCAAAATAACAAATCGGAGGATTCTGAGGATCCATTTATGTATTAGAGTTATGAACTCAGATCTACATTTAAACAGCCACTTCAAGACAATCTCTGATCAACTAGTGTCAAGTAAGTTGAGATCCCTGATCCTCTAACATGGTTAAAGAGTTAATGTAACAACTTGAGAAGAGGACTGTAAAGGATTTCTCACAGTTTGGCGTTGCAAATGGGGAAGTGAAACTGGGGGAAGGGACTTTCCACCTTTGCCAGAAATGGCACAAACCTTTGGACATTTAGGGAGTATATCTGAGTATATAAGTAATACACAAAGATAAAAATGAGCTAAGCTAAAAATGTGATCAGTGATGATTTTATAATAAACAATGAAAGAATGTAATATTGAAATGGGTGTAACCATGGAAAAGAATGTGACTGTAACTGGAAAGTTTTGGTTGTTAGCATGATGAGATCATAGTAATAAGATGGTAGCTATGGTGAAATAATAATAAAAATAATCATGCTGAGAGGTTGAACAACGGAACTCGAGTAACCAAACCAGAGGAGAGAGGCCAAGAAGGGAAGGGTTGGATGAGACAAGCAGGATACATCTGGACGAACGAGGAGGATGGTGGACTACATAATGGATGGCTCATTATCGCCTGACATGGATGAGATCAGGCAATTGGGGAGTATAAAAGATACTGCACACCTCGTTGACCTCGACCAGCGCTCTGGTTCAAGACGTGCTGAGTGATCGACCACATGGAGCATCGAATCTTTGGACTCAGACTCGCAAATTCAGAGACGAAATAGACGAACAGCCTAACATCTCAAAGAAAGAGAATCCAACTATCTACAGCCCAGGAAGATTAACCATCCCCGATCGGCTGTGAGTCCTGGACCGGGCCATCAAGGACTCTTGTTCGTCCTGCATACAAACACTTTTGGGGATCTTTCTGGGCTTTGGACAAAGCCAGGAGTTTTCCACAGCATCCGACAGTCACGTAGTTGTGAAAGGATTACAACGACTGATCACTGCTCTACTCTTTCCCTTCCTCTCACCAAACTGGACAACCTCAACCACTCAGCAACAGCCTTTGTACCAGGTTTTAAAATTTCATTATTACAGGATAGGTGATTTTACATAATAGGATTGATCAATTTCATTAGCGACTAATGCTAATTTTAAGTGGCTAGAAATTAGTGGTAGCATTAGTGCCAGCACAGCAGTTAGCATGTTAGCAATTAGCATGTTAGCATTAGCATGTTAGCATTGGCATTTAGTTAATTTTTAGAGGCTAAAAAGCATACTCATCGCTAACATTAGCAGCCAATGCTAAAATTAGTGGCTAGCGCATCATGCTAATTGCTAACGTGAGTAGCTAATACAAAAATTAGTGGTTTCAGCATTTTCTCTCTCTTTCTGTCAGCATTTCTAACAAGTGCAGTAACTGCTCTGCTAATCAGGGATGCGCCAGCAGGCAGCGATGGGGCCAGAGTCAGGCACACTCAAAATTTCTTCAGGAATTTTCTAGTTATTTTTTTATTACTTGCTTTTAAAACATCTGTATGATTTCTGATCTGTGTCTCTTATGAAGCACCAGGCTTTTGGTCACCTGGGTCTGGTTTGCTTAGTGTTAAAAACACAGTTGATGAAGAATAAACCTTGAAACAAACAGCTGTAGATATAGTGAGTGAGGAGCTGCTTACTGCACAGTGTGAATGCTGGGGTGCTCTCTGCAGGCGTCCACCAGAGCTAGAGCAGCATTGTCTCCGATGTTGTTATAGGCCACATTGAGCTCCTGAAGTGTGTGCTGCTGGAGCCTCTGAGCCAGCTCCAGGGCACCCTGGTCCCCCAGCCCAGTGTGCATCAGGGAAAGGTGTGTCAGGGACTGGTTCTCTGGCAGTGCCTCCAGCAGGATGCAGACTCCAGACTCCAGCAGGGGGTTGTCACACAGTCTAGACAACAAATTCAATGTAATTTTATTTATACAGTGCCAAATCATAACAGAAGTTATCTAACAACACTTTCCAAGTAGAGCAGGACCGCATTTATAACACAATATCATTTATAGACATTTACATTACATTTAGCAGACGCTTTTATCTAAAGTGACTTAGAGAAGGGAGAATCAAAGTACAGTGTGATAAGTAGCGTTAGTGTAGCAATAAGTGCTTGTGACAAGTCTTAAGGAGTAGATTTGTGTGCTAGGAGAGAGGGTAATCGCTAAAGAGCTGGAGGCAGAGGAGTTTTTTTTTAAAGGTAGAGAGTGACCATTTCCTGCTCTGGTAGGAAATGGTAGTGTGTTCCACCTACAGGGAAGAACAAAAGAGAGGAGTTTGGATTGCCTTGAGTGAACGGGTGGCAGAGCCAGGCATTGTTCATTGGAGGAGCGCAGCAGTCGTGAGGTAACATTTGTCTGTACAAGGGCATTCAGGTTTCACTGTGCAGGCTGAGCCTCATCTGCATAGTAGCAATACGAAAATGTGACGTGGATAATGTTTCTTCAAGGCTTCTGTCACAGACAGCAGAGCAGTTTCAGTCGAGTGACCACTCTTGAAGCCAGATTGATTAAGATCAAGAAGATTGTTCTGTAGGAGGAATTCTGAGAGTTTATAATAGTTTTGAATAAGAATGGAAGAAGTGAGACAGGACAATAGTTCTCAACCTGAGCAGGGTTCAGAGGGTTTCTTGAGTAGAGGTTTGAATGCAGTGGGAAAATGGATGGCTACATGTCAACAGTTTGGATACGCAAGTGCAAGCTAGGTTGTGAAAGTACAGTAGCTGATTCAGTGCTGCCCAGCTGGACTGGAGAGAGACATGTAGTAGGTCTGCGACATGATAAAGTCCTAGGTATCAGGTTGGGAGTGAGCTGGTCAGAGAATTGGCTGCTGATTTCTGCCACTTTTCCTGTAAAGAATGATGCAAAGGTATCAGCAGTGAGGCAGATAGGAGGAGGCGGAGGGTTGAGTAGTGATTTGAAGGTGGAGAAAAGTTTCCGGGTGTCAGTGACACTGTTGACTTTATCAATGTAAAAAGCAGTCTTTGCAGCAGTGCTTGAGAAAGAGGATAAGCGTGTCTGGTAGCTTTTGAGGTCATTGGCTAGTTTGGATAGAATCCATTTTCTTTCACCAGCTCTGAGCTTGGTGCGCAGTGATCAGAGAGTATCATTCAACCATGGATGAGATTGAGCAGGCCTCAGATTCACATATCACATAAATGGTAAATAGACTGTACTTATATAACACCTTTCTAGTCTCAAAGCTCTTTTACACTACATATCTCATTCACCCATTCCACACATTCATACACTGATGGCATTGGCTGCCACGCAAGGTGCTGAGTGCTCATCAGGGTGCAGTGGTGTACTTCTTGATAGGCTCCAGCAACCCTAGTGAGGATAAATGGTTACAGATTATGTATATATAACTGTATCACTGTTGAAGAGGCATTTTAATCTGGAATATCCAAATATGGCATGTTTTGTTTTTACATGGCTATGCTTAAAGTATACATTAGGGTGACAGTGCTGAAACTGTTCTGGGCCAGCACAGGGCCAGCTACAGACACACTGGTGGCCTGGCCACCTCTGGCAAATGAGATCTGGGCCATAAAAGGGCTGTTATTCTTTACGGTATATGGGCTGGGTGCATTGTGCATTGTTTGGGCCAGAACAGTAGTAGTAGAACAAGTATGCTGAATTTTTTAGAATCCAGAAGTCTCACAGGCACTCGGACCAAGATGGCTCCACAGCGCCACCTACAAAATCCTTTACGGAGCTTCCACTATTGACAAAATTTCACGTAGAGACATGGTTTTCGGTGGGCACATGCATCTCCCCCAGACCTACAAAAAGTCGGCACTCCAAGAGTACGGCCTTAACAATGAAAGTTATCAAAATTGTGAGTTTTGGATTTACTGTGTGGGAGGGGCGGGGCCACGAAATTCAGCGTGTTTTCATGAAATTTTGATGTGCTATAACTTTGTGGAAAATACTCCAATATTTCCCAAACCTCAGATATATACTGGCAGTCTGGCCTAGAACACATTTCCATCACAACATTTGGTGTTTTCACAGCGCCTCCTAGTGGAAATAAAACACCTTTTCGAGATGACGTCCAGCTCGGACAATTTGACCCTATGACAAAAAAGTGGTTCCTTCTTATGTTCTGTTTTAACAAACTCCTCCCAGGGATCTGATTGACTTAAAACTTGGCCAATGTGTGCACATGCTAACGTACGCATGTGTGCGAGGGCCCGTTCAATGCCGCTTGCCGCTTTAATTTGAATTTGAAACAGTGTGATTAGAATTATATGCGAAGCATATGGTGGCAGAACTGATTGTCGCGTTTCTCGATCGTCATGCTCACATTGTTTGAAAGGGAAGCTAGTGGTTGTGAAATGTGCGTACATATTGAGAATTACAACCTTTCTAATTTCATTAGAAAAAACATGACTATAAGAGTCCGCATAAACGGGGCCTGAGGTTTTATTGTTCTGTCAATCATTATCTCTCTTACACCTTTTCTTTGGATGTTACTAACTACACTTCTTCCCCGGAGTTTTTGTGCTTTCTCGTCCAGCAGGTTCTCATGGATTGTGGCTGCCGCCGTGGTCTGCTGCTGACGTCCACCATATTTAGCATTACATGCCATATATAGTCATTATTGCTACCATCTCCACTACAGCTTTGTTGGTTAATGACTTATTGCTGCTGTGCATCTGTGTTCCACTGCTACTGCAATCACCTTACCATTTATTGTAATTCATTGTAACTGTACGACATGTTTGTGTTGATTGTTCTGTACATGTGACATCCATTGCACGTCTGTCCGTCCTGGAAGAGGGATCCCTCCTCTGTGGCTCTTCCTGAGGTTTCTTCCACATTTTTGCCCTGTTAAAGGTTTTTTGTGGGCAAGTTTTTCCTCACTCGAACCGAGGGTCTAAGGACAGAGGGTGTCACTCCCTGTACAGATTGTAAAGCCCTCTGAGGCAAAATGTGTTTTGTGACTTTGGGCTATACAAATAAAATTTGATTTGATTTGATTTGATTTGAAAGTATAATAAAGTAGCTGGACTGCTGAACATCAATGGGCAGTCGGGTGTCTGGCAGTCAGCTCTGTCTGTTGTTGGGTCAACATGGTCTAACCATGATTGTGACCATGGAAACACAGTTCTTTCTTCTCAGATAACTTCAGGGTACTTTAATTTTCTGTTGGGCCAGGCAGTATTCCAACATTGGAGTGAGCAAAAAGATAAAGCTGTGTGCACTGCACTTGAAGCCAACATGAAATATACACAGAGTTGGAAGAAGCAGGGTTCAGGGGAACCTATAGCTAATTTTTAGTAAGTAAGTACCTGAAATCAGAATATACCGAATTTAAAGACAGCCAATGGAATTGTAAAGAAACAATTTCATTCGACACAGGATAAAATAAATAAAGACATGAATAAAAGTGCAGTCTTACTGTAAAGATCTAATAGAACTCTTGGGGTCTAGTAGCAGATCTCTCAGGAGGATGCAGGACTCAGGACCCAGGCTGTTAAACTGTAGACTGAGTACAACAGAGACAGGCAGCAACACACAGCATTAACATGCTACATGACTCACCCAAGCCAATTCAAATGCATGCATTCAAAATCAACACTTCATTAAACCTGATGATTATGCTCTAGATAATTTGAAAAGAAACCAAAATATCATCAGAATATGCCAGACTGGACACCAACTGTCCCTTAGCTAGCTCAGTGCTAGGTGAAGACTCCAAGCCAGATTCTTGGCTTGAAAGTAACTAAAACTGGGCTAACTGAAGAACTGTGGATTAACCACAGAACCAGAGGAAACAGAAATTAAATATCCTACCCGATGTCTAAAGACAACACAAAGACAAGATGCTCAAAAACCTCTTCATAAACAGAACACATGATCTTTGTTAGTCCACAATGTTCACTGCAACCACAACAGATGAGTTTCTGAGTTTGTCTCACTTGAGGTTATGTGTGTGTCTGAAGGCAGGCCGAAGCATCTGAAGCATGTCATGAGTCAGGAGACAGGAGGACAAGTCCAGCACTTCAAGATGATAACTAGAGGAAGACACTTTAAGGTTTAAAATAAATAAATAAATAAAATTGTGTTATAATCTCTGCCATTCTATTTAAAACACACTCACACACATTCATGGTTTACCTTGCAGGGGCACATGCGAGCACAGAACTTAGTACAAAACATTTTAATGACGTCATACGAATGTTTGTAAGGCAGATGCTTCTCATTGAAGCCAGAACCTCAGCAGTCAGTCGGGGGTTCTGAAACTCATACAGAAGGACCAGCAGATCCATCAGCTCCTCTGGTGGCTGTGGCCTGCTGAGCTCTGGCATGAAATAAGATAAAAGATTCTCATCATTCACACTGCATTCTGTCAAATTTAGCCAATTCAAATAAATGCACCAAATCCATCCACTCCTAGCATAGACAGGGCCATACTGTCACTCAATTTGTGCTCAACCACCCATATTTTATTTCCTTAATTTGGTTTGTCTCAACTCACACTACTCAGTTATGAGTAAAAAAAAGGGTATTTCAAGACATCAAAATATGACTGAAAACAATGCATACTGTATAAGTAAGACTGAAAAAAATGTTACCTCTGACAAGGTACTTCCTGAGGGCACTTGTGATTTGGGCCACAGTCGTGCTCTGAATGCTGCAGCCAAGTTGCTGGAGAAGGACACGGTTACCATAATGCAAAAGCCCTCCCATGAAGATAGGGTAGAGCTCAAAAGGCTGGCCTTCACTGGACTGTTCTGGCTGTGGACCATGGACTCCTAGGAGGCTTTGCTCCACCTGATCCAGCACATCCTCGTTGTAGCTGTCCTCAGTGCGGAACAACTCAGTTGCCATGGTCCTGGCAATGCTGCCTTTGTTGTGACTGGTGATTTTCTCATAGAGCTTTGGAAAAAGCTTGAGGAGGTTAAATACAGCAAAGATTCGGAGGGGGATGAACTTAGATAGGATGTTGACAAGGGTATTAACATCCTCACTCGCCTGACCAATGGCCACAGACACCTGCTTCGTCAGCTTTTGGAGTGCCGATTTGTTCTCTCCTAGAACCACATAGAGAGCTGCCAGGTACTCCTGCATGGCTGGCACGGCAAAAACATACCGCCTCTCATCATTCTCATTTGGTTCTTCTGGAAAATGCTTTTTGCCACTTTCTACACAGGGAGCCAAGAAGAAGTCTAGCACATCAGTCCGGAACACAGCAAGCTGACGTAGCTCCTCATCCGTTTTGGTCTTTCCCCCAATCCACTGCTCCAGTTCCTTTTCTGAGAACGATGTGCGTCTGTATGTCACTCCTTCAAATGCAAGTTTACCAACTGTACGGACCACATATAACATCAGAGAAGTGTGTTGTTCCTGAATGGGCACGTTTGTCCCTGTTCCTGTGCTCAGCACCTCACCCCCAAAGTTAAGCCTGAGGAAACTGGTGTATATCCCAGTCAGTGTGCGGATGGGAGCCTTTGCATCTGTAAAATGTAGGTAGTGTAAGGTAGCACATGTGAGCCAGCAGTATGAGGGGAAGAAGCAGGCTGCAGCCAGCTGGCTTTCTCTCTGGAGGTTTAGGTAGAGCAGCTCTATGAGAGCTTGGGCCTCATGGTTACGTGCAGTGTCCCCACTCTGCTGCAGTAGGCGGCCAGTGAAGTAAGCCCGCTGGCGGTCTGGGTCATTAAAGCCACAAATCTGTGCAAAGCGACTCACATACTTCTGAGGGATGCGATCCAAGGCAGACAGTCTGGTGGTAACCAAGATGCTGGACTGGGAAACATACAACAAACAACTTCCATAACCACAGATTATAAATGTTTAAATAAACTTTTTAAACAATAGCAAACATTAATAATTATAGTCTAAAACAGAAAAATAAAACTAAAAAAATAAATGGTGGACTGTTCCTTACCTCAGGCAGGAGGTACTTCCTCAGCAGGTTCACCATGACTGCCCCTGGAGGTAGCGGCTCATTAGGATCACTGCAAAGTTCTGTGGCACCAATCCGGAAGTCCAGCTTCATTTTCTCCATCCCATTGAAGAGGAATAGGACAGCCTTGGCCTGGTTTCCCTCCCCACTCAGTAAGGGGTGTTTTCTCAGGTAGAGATACTTCCTACTCACAAGGTCCCTTAAAGATGACACCCTGTTTGGGAGGGGATTTGTCACTTGGTAATTACTGACAGCAAAATGATGCAGCAGTCATTGTTCAAAAATGACCCCATGAAATAATTCATGGACTGGTGTTCTGTATATACTGCATGTATGTGAATGTATGCACTGTTTTAATTTTTCCATGTTTTTTTTCCTTTTTTATCTGTGGGTATTTATTTATGTTTTATATTGTATTTTTGCCTTAAGGGAGCTTTGTGACTGTATGTCTGATGTGGTATTTTGCAGCACAGGAGCCCAAAACGTGTTCCCTCCTTTTCTGTTTACCCTGTACACATTAGACTTCAGGCGCAACACTAACAGCTGTCACCTCCAGAAGTTCTCTGATCATACAGCCATCATGAGATGTATATTAGAAGGAAATAAGCAGGGATGCAGGGGGATCATCACAGCCTTTGTTGACTTGACTCGACTGGTGATCGACTTCAGGGGGAAGACACCTCAGACCTGTCCAGTCAACATTCAGGGGTTGGATATGAAGATGGTGGGAGCATACAAATACCTGTGTGCTCACCTTAACAATAAACTGGACTGCTCTGACAACACAGATGTCCTGTCTTTAAATCAAATCAAATCAAATTTTATTTGTATAGCCCAAAGTCACAAAACACATTTTGCCTCAGAGGGCTTTACAATCTGTACAGGGAGTGACACCCTCTGTCCTTAGACCCTCGGTTCGAGTGAGGAAAAACTTGCCCACAAAAACCCTTTTAACAGGGAAAAAAATGTGGAAGAAACCTCAGGAAGAGCCACAGAGGAGGGATCCCTCTTCCAGGACGGACAGACGTGCAATGGATGTCACATGTACAGAACAATCAACACAAACATATTGTACAATTACAATCAATTACAATAAATGGTGAGGTGATTGCAGTAGCAGTGGAACACAGATGCACAGCAGCAATAAGCAATAAGTCTTTACCTGCTGTGGTGCCATCTGTAATATTTTATGCAGTTATTTGTCGGGGAGGAGAAAGCACAGAAAGAGACAGGAAAAAACTGGTCAAGAGGTCCAGTTAGTAAAGCTGACATCCATTATGAACAGCTCCTCTCATCCCGTGCATGAGATGGCTTCAAGAACAGGCTGCTACTTCCACTGTGTAAGAGCAACAACAGCTGTCAGACTCTTAACACCAGTGTGACTTCATGACTTTTTTCTACATAGTTCTGTAATAGTTCTGGTATTATTTGAGCTTATTTATTAAAAGCTATTTAATATTACAGGTGAACAAATTCTGGGTGTGTTTGTGTTTGTTTTGGACTGAATGAGGAATTTTTTTGTCCATTTGAAAGTAAGAGTGTATCACTCCTGATAGATGACACGCTCAGCCATGTATGAATGGGTGAAAGTAACAAGCGTTGGCTGAAAGGTGCTTTGTGAATACAAATCATTTACCAATTGCATTCAAATGTAGGTTAGACTGGGTGTTTGGCTGGTTGCCATTTTTTGTATCCCGCACCTTCTTGATATGATGTAGTGAGAACTTTATAGTCTTTGCTTATAATGATGAACTAACATCAAGGTAATAGTACCTAGATCTAAAAAAGTGTGAGGTTCCTTTTCGACGTACCACACTGGGCCAAAATGTCCTATCATGTAGATCATGTAGTCCCAGTCTATTGACATTCAAGGGACATTTGAAGGTGTGGCTTCGCACTAGTCAGACTTGTGATCAAGTTTTTCCTGTTAAGTATTTCCTGCCTTTTCCTTCCTGCCTTTACCTCGTTTTTAACATCAACCTGCCAAGGGACTACGGTTGGAAATTAGCCTGTGGCTATAAACTGGCATATTTACATGTAAATGTTTATAAATGTGCACTGTCCCTTTAAAATAAATAAATAAAATAAATAAATAGTACATGATTCTTAATTCAACATATCACATATACTGTACAAACAAAGGACAGATGAGTAAGAGAAAGATATCTTACTTTGACAATTGTCCGAGATCCTCACAGGAGAAAGGTATCAGCAACTTGAAGTGCGTCAGGGTGGTTCCAGCGCACCAATCCAGCACCAGCTTTCGGACCACTGTACTTTTTCCTGTTCCAACAGCCCCATACAGCAACACATTAAGCCCTCGACCGTCGCTCCAGGTATCACTGGGCTCAAACAGTTGTTCCACAGTCACAGAGGCATTAGAGGGGGAGCTGGGTTGGAGAGGGGAGCTGAGGAGACCTGCAGCCTCCTCTGGGTTCCTTTCCAGGATCAGTGGATCCACATGCATGGTCTCTGGGCTGAAGTAACCACCAAACTGTTTCTCCTCCTGGGGAAGGTGACTGAACCACAAGAGGAGCTTCCTCTTGTGGATCTCTATGGGATCTACTATGAGAGAAAAAGGGTGTGTTAGATTCTGAGTGTGTTCTATATTCCTAGACACATTTCTATCATCCATCAGACTCAGACTTTAAAAGCTCCCTCAGACTGAATGTTTTTCAGTAAAATACAGTAGACAAAAAATAAATGTGTACACCCTGGCTCCACAAATGACTAGATACACTGAACAGACCTACTACTACCATTACTGACACTTGGGACAGGTGTACCTCAAGAGTGGGTCGTCCACTAATCAGATGATCGCAATGCCAAATTGCTCCTGAAGGCTGCACCATCATTATGACTACAACTAATGTAACAACATTTAACTAAGCAAGCAAACAAAGAGTCTGTCTACATATTTTAAGTGGCAGTCAATGTTGACCTTGATATTGGCTTTGCCCGTCTATGTGTTATATTTTTGTGTGTACAGTTTACAGGTGCAGAATTAAAGCATGAACATTGTTAAAGTCTGCATTTACTCAGAAATTAATGATTGACTTTTGTATGCAGTTTACAGATGCTTTATGCTGGACCATACATACTATATCAATTCATTAAAAACCTGCAGCCATCTGAAGAAAGCAGGACACATGATGATAAATCTGCAGCCTCTGACTGAAGAAGAGCACTACTTACAGCCGCACACTATGTTTAAATCATGTGCAATTGACACCAAGCTGCTACGAGATACCTGCACACACTTATACAACAAACAGGTCTGTTCTGTTCTCCTGTTTAGGTGGAGCATGTCAGATTACAGCAGTTCATCGGTCTCCTTTGCAGCTTCAAAAATGGTAGAAATAATATAGTACATATAGTTCTCTATGGTCACTTTTGCCATTGTTCTACAGCTTATGACTGTCAGCTAAAACTGCATTGAAACTTAAAATTTACGTTCTGTGTGTGCACAGTGAACAGAGCTTTTCACTGTTCTGGGTTCTGAGGTGGTGGAGCAGAAGGTGTTGCTCTGAGACGTAGCAGTGGCTGGGTGGAGAGCAACCTCCACCATCCTCTTCCACCTCCATACTGTGAGCAGCTGTTTTAGAGGTCTAAAAAACACCACACGACACAGGTTAGTTCAGTTGGGATTATAATTAGGCTGTTTGCAGGTTGTAGCAAGTATACTGACATACCTCCAAGGCACTGAGATTTGTGCAAACACACATAACTACGCCTAGTAACTCACCAAGACTTGTCTAACGGTGCTGTGAAAAATTCATAACGTCACTGAAATAGCAATGGAGACAGTGAGACAACTGAAGGAATAAAGTGAGAATACAAAGTGGAGCTCATATTCATACTGTAACTTGTTCAGTCAGTGTAAATTCTTCCTTACTACTACAACATTGTGAATGATAGTTGTTTTGTGGTAAAACACTTTTAGTGAACACACCGAGTTTTCCCTTCCTCAGCTTCTACTCTCCTCACTGTGTATAAAGACACACGATGTCCTCACAGACATGACAGAAATATGCAGCAAACTCTGTGACTCACTGAGGGTTGACAATTATCACTTGACAAAAAGTGATGAGAGGGTCTGAATTCAAGCCCCTCTCATCACAGCCCTGCAGTTTCTCAGTTACTGAATTAGAGGTATGGACACTATTAATTACTATTATAATTAAATTAAAGTTAGTCTAATTAGAACATATTAACAGAAATGTTGTGAAATTACTTCATAATATTACTTATGGCTCATGCTGTCACCTAATCTGCTTACTGATCTACTTAAGAAAGCACATATTGATCTGGAGTGTAAATAACTTTTACTCTTCATTCTTTTCAAAAAACAGAAAAGAGAAATTGTGTCTCAGCAACTTTCACTTCATTTAGGCTAATTATATAACAATATATTTGATCTTTCATCTTGCATTCAGGGCCTGCAATCCCACTCAAACTGCTCTTACCAAAGCTAAATGACATTTTACTTCAGTACTGACTCAAATCCAACTTGAGGCACATTACTGGATGCTTAGTGTTTCCTATAATATTATTATTAATAATAATAATAATAATACATCAATATGTGTAATATGGAGTACCTGACACCACCACTGCTGGGTCAGTTTCTTAGTACTTTTGATCTATATTTGTCCTGCCTTAATGGAAACATTACAAATAGGCATGGGATGCACATGGGCCAGGACAAGAGGGTTCTGCAGCAAGTGATAAAAAAAAAAAAACACCCAGAGGATCATTGGTACCATTAACTCAACATCAGTGAGGTGAGGGCCAGTGCAGAGCTCAAAGGACACTAAATGACAAAACCCTCCCCAGACACAGCCTGTTCATCCTTCTGCTATCTGCCAAGCAATATAAAAGTATCCACTGCCATACCACTCCACCATGAAGAAACCACATGGACCTTTTCTGTTATGCTAGTTTTGAAAATGACCAAACCACCTGTTTTTGGACTGCCCTCAATTTCCCTATGACAGTCTTTCTATTTACACTATACATTGAAAATACTCAAACAACAAAACAACTCCACCACACCCAACATCAGGCCTGAGTCAGTAGTGTGGTGTGCTGCACGTGTGACTACACCAAAAACTATGTCATGTTATAATAGCAAGTGTGCATTAGTTCTGTGAGCTGAGAAAGCCTGTTACAGTTACACTTACAAATAGTTACAAATATTTCAAAGAGAGGTCACTGTATTTACAATCTGTTCTCACACAGCTGTAACGTATGAAGTGTATAGCTATATCAAAAAGGTCAAAACAGACTCTGTGCCATATGCATCCCAAACTCTGAGTCAGTCACTAAAGATATCAACACAAGTTTGTCACCAACCTGTACAGTAAGCTCATCCTTCTGTTCTGCCGCTTCTTTGTGTCAGAGAAGCTTCTGTGAAAAACAGTTAGCATACAAAACAAGACAATGTGTGCCTTTATGAACAATTCGATTCTGTTAGAAAGAACTCTTTGTTACTTCAAATTTAATTTTTTACTTTTAGGCATGGTAGCACACACCAGCCTGAAAAGACAAGAGCTGTAAAACTGGAAATGACTTGTCAGTATTACAATTACAATATTTGTCTCATATGATCATAAAGGAACAATTATAGTAAAATGTATTTATAAGGTCCTACCATACAATCTTAGTGAGAGTGTAATGACAGTTAACAGGTAATAATAATAATATAACCACAACAATAGTCGATGATAGTAATGAATAAATCAGGGTTTATGCAGGAATCCTGAGGTTAAATTTAATGTCATTTAATACCTTTTTAATACCTTCTAAATATTTTTTACTTTACTTGCTTCTAGTCATATAGCAAAAATGGAATTGATAAATGGGAGGGCATGCGCACTGTTACTGTCAATCCCGTAGTTACATTTAGACATTTAGCTGACGCTTTTATCCACAGTGACTTTCAGAGAAGATTTGATGGCTGCAGTGGAAGGTTGACTGGTGGTGGGACTCGGTTGAAGTACTGGTGTACTGGACATACTAGCTGCAGAGAAATTTGATATTAATGACTGCTGTTCCATCAAGTTCTCAGTCAACTGAACACTGTAGATAGATCTATCTACATAATCTGAGTTACGCTAAATGATACAATGCATAAGATTTCAGCACCACTTCACACATAACCATGTTTAATGAAGAAATCAAGCATAATTGACCAACCAAAAGATGCTTGTGAATAGCTGTTCTATTCACACTTTTCTTTTTTGTCTTTTCAATGTAATTTTCGGTCTATGAAATCAAACTTTTTGTGCAAAGCTTGTTTCAAGTTTTACTCCAGCAATCAACCATGTGCAGAACTTTTCAGTATTCTGTGATGTTGTACTGTCAGGGCGTTCCTGTAAGCATGGTAACCCGCGGTGCCAGAGGAGAGAGGGAGATGCTGAACGTCGTTTTTTATACGATAATGTCTGGAGAGTAGAGTCATTGTTTCACACATGAAGCAACAACAGGAGACTCTGTGTGAGGCGAGTTTTCACATGTTGACTTACAAACTGGGTTTCACCGGCAGGCCTTCCTCTCATGGTCCCTTATTTTCAAACAGAATTTTCACCTCGTAACTATTATATATGGAACAACAAGGACATCTTGTTTAAACACAAATCCATTTTTATTGAGAATTGGTATAATAATAACACAGTGCTTGTAGCTCAATTATTCAACAGGGATGGTCTTCTCTTTTCTTATAATAAATTTTTATCTGAATATCACCTGCTGATTTTGCCAAAGTTGTTAGGGCAATCCCATATGGCATGTGTATGCTATTTAGATCTCAACCAAGAGTGGAAACCCAACATTCGTCCCTGCTGTTCTTGTCAGACACCCCGGTAGGGAAAGCTTGTTTGACTAGTAATCATAGTAATAACAACAAATTAATTAGACTAAATAAATGGAATGCACTGACTGGCAGAAAATCAGGCTCTTACCCAACCGATATCTGTTAACCAATAAAGTAAGAGAAATTTCATTTAAATTAATTCACAGTATTTATTCATCTAATGATCACATTGTTAGAAGATTCAAAAAAGATATTGATGTGAATTGCACTTTTTGTTCTGAACACATTGAAACAGTTACTCCCTTATTTTGGCACTGCACCTTTGTCCAAAGTCTGTGGGTTGATGTCTGTATCTTTATTGCAAAAAATGTGGATAAAGATTTTAAGTTGTTTTGGAGAGATGTACTGTTTGGGCTCTTTAACTTTAAGAAAAATAGAGAAAAAACAAACAAAACATTTATTATCAACCTCATCATACTGATGGCAATATTTCATATTCATAAATGTAAATTTACACGAAGAAAACCATCTTTTGTTGGCTCTCACAGTGAACTCAAGCAGTACATTGTCTCCATTAAATTTTCAAACAACAAAAAAAGCGATTAAAATGGTTAATATATGTGAACAATTAAATATACTAATGTAAGCTCTTTCTCCCCCGGTGTAGAATTTATATGTGAATTGATTTTATTGAAATGTTTGTTACGTATGTTACCCTTGTTTATGAAATGAAGTAAAAAAAAAACAAACAAACTGGGTCTCAAAATGATGTCAGAGCTATGTGACGCAGTCAAAAACTAATGGATAATTGATGACGTTGCAGCGTGACGAGTTCATGCTAGCTAAACAGCTCAGACATTTATTAATCTGATTGCGACCTACTCCCATAGCTTTCTAGCTATGGGAGGCACGAGGCACTTAGGTGCGTGTCGTAGGCACAAGGCAACTATTGTTTTTCTGCGTGTTTTTTGGCAGTTTTATTATTCATTTAATATTTCATATTATTCATCTTTTTCGCCGATTAATAGAGCCCGAACCGGCCAGAGGACCCCCAACAAGTAAATTAACAAAGCGTGTGTTTTCATCCCGAATCGAGTGCTTGTAAGTGTGTAAGAAATTTGTGAATTTTTCGTGAATATTTCCCCAAAAAACGAGAAAAATTTCCCATAGGAATGAATGAAAAACCCCGAAAAAAATAAAAATTAAACAGACATTTTTAAAAATGAAATGCTCTGGCATACTTTCACCGAGAGACTTCATTTAAATCTTAAAATGGAGGTACTCTTGCCTTCTCTTCATCCATTCACTTCACTTATTGACACCGTTTTTAAGGCTCAAAGGTGAGAAGGTTTTTGGTCAAATTTCGGGGTTTATAATGGGTGTGTATTGCGTGGAATATTTTTGCCAGAGTGGATGACATCATCACCCAGAGTGTGGAGGAGAGAAAAGATTGGTCAAAAAATAAAACGTAAACTGCTCCTGTGGCCACAAATTTCATACTATAGACATGATTTATACATAAAAACGTAGGAAAATTTGTCTTCTCACTGCGATTCGTCTATGAAAGCTGAGAGTATTATAGTTTTGGCCTCACACACAGAGATTCCCCATCCACAGCCCCATAGACTGCCATATTAAAAAGACGGGAAATTTTCTGGAGGAAAGCAGAAGTAACCTTTCTTTGAATCGATTTTAATAGGTCATATTTCTTCATTTTACACACAAACTGTATATCTAGACGATCAGGAAAGTCTCTAGATGCCCAAACTTAAGTCGGTTCAATGATTGGAAATACGGTTTGGCCAGATATCCTTCCTGTTTGAAGTGTGGTCTCAGCATTTTCTCTCTCTCTCTCTGTCTTCCGACTGCTGCACTAACTGCCCAGCGGCAGCCATCTTAGCAGTTATTCAGTTAATTTGAATTTGTCTGTGTGAAATGACAGACAGAGACAGCGGAGCAGCTAGCGCATTAGCACTAGCCACTAACTGACAGACATTAACACAGGCAACTCAGGCAAGACATTTTCTGTGTTGACCATCAATCTGTGTTGTTTGTGTTTAAATCTGCTGTTGCTGTGCCTATGATGCGACATATATCAGCAGTTATTGTCAGTTAATTTTAATTTGTCTGTCTAAAATGACAGAGAGAGACAGCAGAGCAGCTAGCGCGTTAGTGGCTAGCGCTGACACGCTAACAATTAGCCACTAACAGGCCTGTGTGAAATCATAACATAATTTAATACGTCATATTTCTTCATTTTACACACAAACTGCATATCTAGACGATCTCTATCTGCATATCTAGACGGGCTCTAGATGCCCAAACTTAAGTCGGTTCAATGATTGGAAATACGGTTTGGCCAGATATCCTTCCTGTTCGAGGCATGGTCTCAGCATTTTCTCTCTCCCTCTCTGTCTTCCAACTGACATTCGAACTGCTGCACTAACTGCCCGGTGGCGGCCATCTTAGCTGTTATTTCCCGTTAATTTGAATTTTTCTGTGTAAAATGACAGAGAGAGACAGCAGAGCAGCTAGCGCGTTAGTGGCTAGTGCTGACACTCTAGCAATTAGCCACTAACAGGACTGTGTTAAATCATAACATAATTTCTAGCTACTAAAAATGAAAGACATGCTAATTGCTAACACTAGGCAGCCATTTTAGCACATAGTGGCAGTGAATTTGAACTTGTCTGAGAGAGCAGAGATAGAGATAGATAGAGATAGAGACAGCAGAGCAGCTAGCGTGTTAGCGCTAGCCATTAACTGACAGAGAGTAACATGCAGCTTGGCTTTGTTTGTGTTTAAATCTGCTGTTGCTATGCCTATGATGTGACATATCAGTTATCTGGTTTGACAGTGAGTCCAGCAGGACTGTGTGAAATCATAACATAATTTTAACCACTAAAAATTAAAGACATGCTAATTGCTAACACTAGGCGGCCATTTCAGTAGTTATTGGAACTGAATTTGAACTTGTCTGTCTAAAGAGACAGCAGAGCAGCTAGCACGTTAGTACAAAAGTACAAAACCCCGGCAACAGCCCACTCTGCACTTTCAAAATTTCCGCGGGAATTTTCTAGTTACCTTTTAATACTCTTTGATTCCTGTGGACACCCTATAAATGCCATATGAAGTGTCCTCATATGGATACATCAGCATCTTCATGGAGTTCCATCAGAAAATAATCTTGTCATTTGTGTGTGTCATGGACAGCCAACAAGAAGTCTGTCAACTCAGCTATCTTTAATATGATCTGATGCTTTTGTCAGAATAAATCTGACATTTTGGTGTGGCTCTAATAAAAGCAACATTCAACACATGCTGCTGTTTTTAAGCGTCTCTTCTGTGCTGTGTTTTAACTTTACAGCATCTAATGGGGGATTCGAGTTTGTTCGTCACTTTAAATGTGATCTCATATTTTAACTGCAGTTTATAAACCAATGAGACAAATCACCGGTTGCAGAATAGAATGATCGTATTTAGACAGAGCAGGTTCCTGAAACATACATATTACGTAATGTGTACATGTTGTATTGTCGGAGCTCAGGCTGAGGAAGTCTGAAGTATTCCGACAGAGAGTGGCCACTGGGCATGCAAGCCAAATGCAACGCTGGAACGTTAGCTAAACGTTGTGTTAGCTGAATGTACCTAAATATGTTCCTGCAGCCAGACAGCTAGTGTCACATGTGTCACCATGCCAAGTCACAGAAAATCAAATCACAATGACTCACTGCAGTCTGTCGTCCCGTTTTCCGTTGGTCGCTGTGTCCGGTCACTCACGATACCTTCCACTTGAAGTCATTCTGTGCTTTCTAAAAATATGTGTGCACTAAATAACAAAATGACTTCCATGCTGTTCCGCTTAACAACCGTTAAGCTACAGTTTTGTTTTCACTGTACGGAAGTACTTCCAAAGAGTCCCTGAAAATCAAGAGCACAACCCGGAAGCCTGAAAGCTAACTGACAACTGAATAAAATAAAATAAAATAAAATAAAATAAAAAAAGTTGGACCGATAGGCCTGTGTGTGATACAATGAGAATACAGTCTATAAGTAGTATTATAAAATAATAAAATAAAATAAAATAAATAAGAATGTAAAAAAGAGTACGAGTAATTCTGTTCAAATCGTACACTGCCAAAACACAATGTAGCATGTTTTGTTATGATTTATAATCAGAATCAGAATAACATAATTAATAAATTATGAATGTAATGAATTTGTACATTTGAAACATAACACTTTTATTTCGAAGTTTGTATTTCCAAATACAGAAATGTATAGCGGAAATGTTATTTTCAGTGGAATCCTAACGTCGTCTCCATTTTCCTGTTTTAAGGATAAACACCTTGTTCAGAGTACTCATGCATATTTAGCCTCACATAAAATGTGTGCGCGCTATATGAGTGTCTTTTCCCTATCTGTGTGTATTAAGCCGTCTTCGTTTGTGATGTACGGACAAATGATCCGTGGCTTCCTACAGTGGACTTGCTGTTGTCGTTTCGTTGTCTCTTTCCTCAGATGGTGTTGGAGTTGAAATTGGCTACACAGTTGTACAAAGATTACAGCAGGAGACTGAACACGCACCCCTTCTGCCCTGGGGACTTCCAGTGCTAAAGATAGTGGTGGAAGAGTTGTGCCCACCTTCACCACCTTGAGTCTGCCGTCAGGATGTTAAATGCTGACCTATCAATGAACGGAGCTCCTTTCTTGTTCACGCGGGATAGGGTGGTGTGAAGGATGTGTGCTATGGTGTAGGGTGGCCTCTGATTGCGTGAACCATTTCTTGACCTCTTGTTGTGTTTGTTCTCTTTGTAATGTTAAAGTTAGCCTAATTGAAGGCATAAGGATCCAAACATCTGACCAGCCTCTGTACTCGCCGTTGGTGCAATGTAGAATGCTGAGACTACATACTTGTGCTGGAAGGTGGTGTAGAACCACTGCTGACTGTCATTTATTCCTTACACCTAAATTCCACCAGGTGCAGATGCACCACGTTGTGTGGTCACTGCATGCAATATGCAGCTGTTCTTTTTTTTTGATGGACACCATGAGCAGCCTCATGAGTGTTGAAAGACTGATGTCAAAAAACCCAGGAAAAAGTACGAAAAAGTCCTAAAAACACAGAGCTACTGTACCTGGCAGCTAACAACATGGCACCATGGCAAATCAAATTTTATTTGTATAGCCCAAAGTCACAAAACACATTTTGCCTCAGAGGGCTTTACAATCTGTACAGGGAGTGACACCCTCTGTCCTTAGACCCTCGGTTCCAGTGAGGAAAAACTTGCCCACAAAAAACCTTTAACAGGGAAAAAATGTGGAAGAAACCTCAGGAAGAGCCACAGAGGAGGGATCCCTCTTCCAGGACGGACAGACATGCAATGGATGTCACATGCACAGAACAATCAACAGAAACATATTGTACAATTACAATGAATGATAGAATGATTACAGTAGCAGTGGAACCTGTGATAGAGATAGAGAGACACAGATGCACAGCAGTAAATCATTAAC
Source organism: Nibea coibor (assembly GCA_023373845.1). Lineage (NCBI taxonomy): Eukaryota > Metazoa > Chordata > Actinopteri > Sciaenidae > Nibea > Nibea coibor. The sequence continues at coordinate 23,701,692 of CM041716.1, read as the reverse complement.
CAACTAAACTGTAATGGAGATATGGTAGCAATAATGACAGTAATGCTATATATGGTGGACGTCAGCAGCAGACCACAGCAGCAGTCACGATCCATGAGAACCTGCTGGATGAGAGCACAGAAACTCCAGGGAAGAAGTTTAGTAACATGTTAGTAACATGCATTGACATGCATTACTGAGTATGTTCACAGATGATGATAGTAGTTTGTTCCACAGAAGAGGAGCTTGATAGCTGAAAGCTCTGGCTCCCAGTCTACAACAGAGCAATCATAGGGGAAAAGTCTTGTAATTTCAAGATCTTGAATAAATTAACTTGTTAACCCGAGAAAACAGAGGAAATAAAATGTATGAATACATGAACGCTTAGGACTTCTGTATAAAACAGACAAAAGCAAAACAAATGAACTATGTAGCATATTTACACATGTAGAAAAATATTTGGAAGCACATAAACCAGGAAAATGACCAAATCTGAGCAAGTAACACAACTGTGACTTGATTGTATGTGACAAGGATCACTGACAGGGACTCAAATGCATGACTTGATACTCAGAGATTGATTTAAAAAAATTCAAATTTAAAGCACAAAGGCAAGGCAAAAACAGGACAAAAACAAAAATACTATCGGAAATAGAAGTACTGACAAAAGAACTCACAAGGATCACGGCTGGAACACCCGACAAGACATATAAGACAAACTGGCAAAGACAGACACAAAGCACAGGACTTAAATGCTCCAGGGAAGGGGGAGACAAGGACACAGGTCAGGGCAGGGCTGCTGACAATCAGCACTCAGGAGAACATGAGGTCAGGGAAATCAAGACACCTGAAACAAGAGGAAAGGGTGAGTATACAAAATAAAACAGGAAGACCAGAAACAAACACATGAGAACTTAACCAGGATGAGTCACAACAGTATGATAGTGATTTGGTGGTTTTGTTATTTATTTTTATCTGAACTTTATTAATGGGACTCTCACATCAGCCAAATAAATAAATATGTATATATATATATATATATAATATATGCGCAAATAACATCTGCCTTACATTAAGCTAACTGCTCGCCTGCCAGCAATGTTACCAGGTCAAAGAAGGTGGTTCCCCCAGGCTGAGGCTCAGGCCTAACTCTGACGTTAAATTCCATGATGACATGATGAATGAAACAAGCGAATGTGTGGCAAAACACATTTAATTAATTATTATATAACATAAAATGAAACACTGTTTACCTGTTTGCAAGGCTGGGTTACTTGCAGCACAATCTGTCCAATCAGGTTAAGAGAATTGAAATAGAGTGGAAACCACTCCCACCAAAACTGTGCAGAGCACCCAGAAATGAGACAATCTGCTGACCTGCTTGTGTTGCAGTGTTGTTGGTACTTAGAATGAAAAGGGACATATGAATGCAGCACACATTTCAGTCAGGACCAGCTGGTCTTGGTAAAGAACATTTAGTGCAGGTTAAAATAAATCTGCTGTAAAAAGCTTCTTTGTGTTATGAATCCATACACACACTGTGCTCTAACATATCATACATCTATAAATCCTGCAAACTGTACACACGTGTATGTACATGCATACTGTAAATCACCTGTTTCGTTTTCATGTACAGTAAGATTATACTTACAGAATAGTTCAATATTCTTTTGCACTATTAGTATTTGTTCGTGAACTCTACCACTCCACTTAAGTTTCATAAAGATATTGCACCTGTATATTGTATTGTATATTAAAAGAGGGATAAAAGACTGAATGGAAGTTATTGCCATAATACAGATTTTTCTCCAAAGTGACATACCACAACTTCCAATATTTACAGAATAAAAGCATCACCTCTGTAATTCTACAGTTCTGCTTTAAACTAAGTTGAGGCACTGAGAGGTGAACAATTAAAGTTGAATAAATCTGTTAATAAATCATAGAAAGAGATACCAGGAGAAAAATAACTGTTTCGAGACATTTAACTGTTCACATCTGTTTACACTGTTTATTCATTTTGCAGCAGCAAATATTCCCACCATGCCACTTAAAGGCAGTTGAAAGCCCACAGTGGAAACCTACAACATACCTATTGAATGACAGGATTCTATTGAGTAGGTTCAAATCAATCAATCAATCAATACATTTTCATATAATGAAGTGATAAAAATATGCGTTTTAAAATGAAAAAAAAAAATTAGTTATAATTAATTCATATATTTCACAAACGGATTTATTGCTCTCCTCTGTCTTTTCAGCAGCTCCCACGTTATATAGAGAATTGGTGCCACCTTGTGGATGAACCCGAATCCCACAGTTTGCTGCTATTCCATCTTCTTAAACTGTAAAAGAAAAAAAAGTTGTTTGTTGCAAAAGCTGCACACTGAAAATCAAATGGCGATCACAGATCTAGAAATAAGACAAACATAATACTACGGAGAATGTGCAACTGTGCTGCTTTTATTCTGAAAAAGGGAGAGCGGAAGCACCATTCCCTGTGTCGTAGGTAACGTAGGCAGTTTGACTTGAAGGGGCTGTCATCCTCTAGCCTCCATTCTCCCTGACATCCTCCGTGAGCATCGTCGCATCCTCAGCATGGCAACTGCAGAGCTAGCAAAGAAGCTGCAGTCGCGGCTAGCCGCTACGCAGGAGGCTGAGCCGAGGCCGGAGCCCGACCAGAGCCCGCTCCGACCCAAACCGCAGGATCCTGCGGCAGCCTGCGGTGATTCGTCCTCCGAGTTGTCAGCCAAACTGACCCGCAGGCTGGACATCAACGAGGGCAACGCTGCCCCTCGACCGACCCGCGTCTTCAACCCGTACACGGAGTTCAAGGAGTTTTCCCGCAAACAGATAAAGGACATGGAGACGATGTTCAAACGGTAAGGCTAAAACGAAGCTCTCTTTTGTCTGTCCATTCGGAAAGCGTCCAACAAACGTCCGACATGTTTACGTGTAGTCGTGGGGATTGGGACTGAATGGAGCTCATGATGAGATTAAAGCGTTCAGGACGCGCTTGCTGTCCTCAGCACAGCTGACTGATTCAAACTGACCCGCTCATTGCTTACTGCAGGCCCTCTGAACGATCAGCTGGCATTGTGTCCTTTTTCTTCGATCGTCTAGTGTTGTGTCGTGATCCGGGGAGAACCCTCAGGGCTCTGCTACAGCTGAAGTAGGAATACTGAACCGTACTTTGACATGCCAGCATCAGCAGTGAGACTGAGGTGTTTGGGTTTATTGACAACCTCAACTGTCCAATGTAGTCTTAGCACATCACTGGAAGTATTCTATGGAGTTTCAGATACGTCATTAAAAGACTAAATATGACTACATACCGCAACACTTGCTAGATCTACAATATTCATCCAGAATATTTAATGATGTTACTGCCGGCCACATGATGACTATTTTAATAAAGCATATAATAACTTTAAGATGTTCAAACAAGTAAATGTTTGGCAAATCAAATTGAATAAAAATAATGCATTATTGAAATAATTCAGACTGAGGGTTATACCCATCCAGGTAAGCAATGCAGTAAAGCATAGTCCGTCTATTTGCAGTGAAGCAAATAATAAATCATCTCATTATTATAATATAATATAATATAATATAATATAATATGAAACAAATGAAGCAAAACACTGTTCCACTGTTGCTGTACCACATAAACAACATTTAGTGCAGGTTGAAGTAACTCTCTCTTTTTCAAATATTTCTAATCATGTGGAATGATCAGCAATACAAGAAGAGCTTGACTCAGTTACAGTATCTCTGAGTCAGCATAATGAAGTGACTTGTAGTTGCAATGATTGCGATTATGGGCAAAATGATAATCATAATTGTTTTGATCAATGTTAAGATCACAATTAACCATTGATGTTCTAACATTCTAACTTTTATTTTGTTGTGTCACAAATCACACTCTTCAATATGTTATGTGAGTTATTTTTGAAGTGATGTCAGAATATGAGATTTTGGTCATTTTGGTATGCTACATTCCTGCTGATGTACAATTCTTTGCATTAAAATTAGACGTAAAATTAAAAAAAAAAAAGTCAAAATCAAATTAACAGTCTCGGTGAGAATCTTTATTCTTCTTGGCTTTTATGCATTGATCATGCTGCAGTTTGTGTTTTTTTTTCAGGTGGTTAAACAAGTGCAATGTGTTGCTTTTAGCCATGGTGACTGGCTGTTAGTTTACAGAGTGCTTGATCTGAAGTGGAGTTTTTTATGTGCTCATATTTTAAACGTCAATATTACAGTCAGTCATGTTCATGTTCATTGCAGGTAGCCAAAATATTCAATTCATTGTGCAGCCCTATGCATGTCTGTGATTTATTTGTAGGAACAAGGCCACATGCTGTTGTTTACGACAGCTGTGGTTAACAGTTAGTTACTGTGTTGGTTTTTCTTATTTATTTGGCTCCAACAGCAGAAATAGTTCCACACCTGAACTAGAACGGCTGCCAAACATTTCCTGAACACTAGCTTGTTCGCTACCACAGGCAAGTTGCAATGTATCGTGAATGTCTGTCAACAGCAGCTTTGGTGGAAATATCAAAATACAATCACACAACCCCTAAACATTTTTGAGACTGTTTAATTCGGCATGTATCTGATGCACCAACCAGAAATGTTTGAAACAATTCACTCCATTCCTACAGTCGCCTCCCACTAAAATGTCACTTCTTGAGCTGTTGAGGCCTGTTGATCGTGTCTTTCTAGGGTGATGTGTTTTAATGGACACATAAGGGACTGTTTAACTGTCATATTTCTTAAAGGGAGGTGGTCATATTTTCCCTGGACAGCACACAGAGCTTAATTCGAAGTGCTAATATCTTCATTATGTTTATCTTTGAAAATTTTGTCAGTGCTACATTAACTCCAGATAACATACAGTGCCTATCATAAGTATTCACCCCCTTGGATGTTTTACCCCTTTTTTGCTTTCATAAATAAAAAATGGTCAATAAAATCTGTCTTTTTTTCACACAAGAAAATATTGGAAAAAACACTTTAATGTCAAAGTGAAAACAAATTTCTACAATGTATTGTCAATTAAACAAAATTATATAAAGAAATATAATTGTTTTTATAATTATTCACCCCCTTCTTAATTTAATGGTCAAATAGAGGTCCATCCAGTTGGTGCCAATAGTCTCCCAATTACTGAAATGAAGATTACCTGAGAGGTATGGGTGTGTCTCGAGTGACTGAGGTATAAAACTCTTGTGTCTGAAGGGTCCAGAGACTGGCTGATCAGTATTAATGGTTACCACTACACCATGAAGACAGAAAAACACTCCAGCAACTCAGGTGAAGGGTTAGTGAAAAGTTCAATTCAGAGGATGGATACCAAAAGATTTCCAAGGCATTGAACGTCCCCCGGGTTCTTCACCGGTCAAAGGTTTATGGGAGAGTGGCAATGAGAAAGCCACTGTTAAAGAAAATTCATATTAGATCTCGACTAGAGTTTGCCAAAAAGCATGTGGAAGACTCCAAGGTCAAGTGGAAGAAGATTCTTTTATAACGAGCTACCCTTGTCTCTGCCCCATGTGATCATCCCGGTTGCCTAGCAACATGTACGCTACGGCCTTTAGAAATGACGTAGGAAACCGACATTGTGGCACGCTACTAGCATTTTCAAACTGGCACAGAAGCATACTACCGTACAGTACAGTACCGCACTAGTAGTACTAGTAGGCAGTTACCCTAAACTTGCAGGAAGGACGTTGGTTTTCCCAGGTCGGAGGAGAAGTCCTTGTGTGCTGGCTGGTGAGCTAGAAATCCGGAATATTAAAACTTTTCCCCTTTTTTCCCCTTTCCCTTGTCAGAGGTTAGTGTTTTGGTTTGGAACATATTTTAGCTGGGATTTTGGTTTGTTCGCCAAAATTTTGGTTTGTTTGGTTGTTTAAGGTTGTATGAATTGTGTTTTGAATTTATGCATCCTTTGTGTGGTTTTCACGCGAGCAACTAGTTTTAAATTGTCAGGCTGAGTCCTGACTGGCACCCCAAAAACTAAAAACTACAATAAAATAGCTATTCCTAAAAACCATCACACTTCACCATCACCATAACCATCACCAAAATTGAGCTTTTCAGACAAGACGTTTTGTAGACGTATTGTTTTCTACTTTTGGAAACTATAGGAACCACAAGGAACCCAGCATTCTGAGAGCGCAGTGGTCTAGAGGGGTAGTAAGGTACTATGAGTTCTTTTAGACATGATTATACACTGTAAACTATAATAAGTTGACTTTGTTTGTTGACAAACAAACAAAAAAAAAGCAAAGTCGTTGCCTCAAAAAAGTAATTTCTGTTGATTTAGATAAATTAGATTACAGTAACAGTGTGCAGCACTCAAATTAACTTATATAAACTGGATTACAGTAACTCAAATCAATGGATTTCAGATATTAATGTAGATTTAACTTAATATTCATGAATTGTGAAAGCTTAATTCTCTTTAATTTTACTCATCTATCATATTACTCATCTATCGTAAATTTAACTTTAATTTTCTTGACCTAAAAGAATTCTACAATAGACATTAATTTGACACATGCTAATTTAATTAACAACAACAAAAACACATTACCTAGTGGTCATGAGCCCCAAAAACACAACGAATGATGAACGCTCATTGTATTTACTGCAATTACAATTTATTTTAAATGCTCAACAAAAATGCATTTATGGCGCTACAATCAGCATGTTATGTTCTAAAGTGCACAGCAGTGATAAATAACAAAATGCATCACTGTCTTACAAACACAATCAAAGTGTCACATTTGGACAAACATTTACATTACACCATATACATTACACCTGGAACAGTAAACAAGTTACAAGTTAAGTTTGTACTCAGCAATTTTGAACAGCCTACCCCAGTAGTTTATTCTGCAGTGTAATCTGTAATCAGTTTTGGAGGGAGGGTTTTGTTGCCGAGTCCAAGCATGACTGCTTGAATGAATTTGAATGTGTTTTCCATGCATACATATGCATACATGAACCCGAATAAAAGGCAGACTGCCTGGGGAAAGTCTCTGACATTGTCCATGACAGTACCTCCCTCAAGTATGATGGCTATTGAGATGGGTTGGAGGTGCACTGCATTTGGACCCTGCTGCTTCTTCGATCACCGTCAGCACACCAACTGTGACTGAGGCGAGTGCTTCTTCTTTCGCTGCAACCTGTAAAAAAGCACACAGGACTAGCTATTGAATCTGGGCAAAAAAAACAAACAAACAAAAAAAAAAAACACACCACATAATTCTTCAGTTCATTAAAACATTCAAACTCTAAATACCTGAACTTGGAGATACATGTACAGAAAACAAATGAAGAGAAGTTATATGAAAAGCAACCAATGTTAAGTGTCAGATAAAAGTACAATATTTTCCTGAGATGTAGTTGACTATTACAAATATAAAGAAGCATAAAATGGGTATACATTTTAAAAAAAGTCTGAGCCTTTCTGATCAACTGAAAATAATTGAATTTTAAATATTTTACAAAGATATGAAATACATAAAATATATGGTCTGCAATAAAAGAGAATTTAGATGAATGTTTCTTTTACTTACAACGCATGTCGTGTAGACTTGACTGGAGTCTTCACTGAGGAGAATCGGAAGACCTTTGAGGACAACAGTCCGAAGTGCCATCACATCAGGTGACTAAAAATACAGAGAGAACAGATATAAGTTCAGAACTCTGTAGCATTTTGAGAGTTTGGGGGAATGTGTGTTAATATACTGTTCTGTATTTCCTCTAATAGTGCAGGCTTATATTAGAGATGGAGCTTTAAGTTTTGTCACCAACAGAAAAATGGTACAATCGGATGGATTCATCAAAATCCTGCGACTCTAATCTTGTCTGAGCCAGAATCAAGACAAAAAAATGCTTTCATTTTCAGTGTCTATTACTCAAGGGATCAGTATATGAACTTATAATGGAAGTCAATGAGCACAAAAATGTGGCATAAAGGGCATAAATGACATTGTACAGGAAATGAGAATGCACACAACTAATTATTAGAAAAAATAAAACAAAAAATAGTATAGAACACAATAGAATCCTTAGCATCCAGTTCATGTGCTGCATCAAATCTGTCAGTTTTTGTCCCACAATTCCTTTTTCGGACTTGAAAAGATTGATGAAGCGTGGTGTGTGCTGGTCTAGGGCTTCATAGAAGTCGCCTTCAAGATTCTTGCTGGCAATGCGATTAAACTCAGCAAAGACCTGAAAGAGGAAATAGCAAGAGGTATAGCAACATTAAGCTGACCATCATTCAATTAGTACTATAGCAAATGAAAGAGCTTGACATGTGAAGCTAGGATGAAATAGAGCTGCTCGATTATGGCAAAAATCATAATAAATTTTGGTCTGCTGGAATCTATATGGGGTAAGGCAGGCCAAGACAAACAAGTATCTTTACTGTCTCTCCGTGAACAGTGCTGGCCATCTTTCCATCATGCTCTGTACAGCAGGCTCCTGTGTCACTATCTCCCTTCTGCGCAGTGAGAATGTTTCTTCCATCATTCTTGAAACTAGACTGGCATTGGGTTGTTTTTTCTTCATTTCCTCTATGACAACCTTCCTGGCATTTTCATGGCTGCTTTTATCATGTCTGTCTGGTAAATTAGGCAAATAATTGGCTTCACCTCTTCTTGGCCACTTGATATTCTTGCTGGATGATGATCCTTCTGGGTTGCATTTGCTTCGTTTACCCCCATTGATCATCACATCATCACATCCTGCTTTACTTAGTTTTGTACGATAGTTGGCCATCTTGAATTTAAAGCTGTTCTTCAAGCCATACCATCCTGGCTGGGGACCAGGTTCAGTGAGCCTGGGGTGCTTGCTAATGAGTGCTTTTGCAACATTGCTGAAGTCGCCATCATTAGGGTAAGCTTTGAAACTATACATTGTTTCGGCAAGCTTCTCAAGTATGTCATGTTTCATATCCCGTGACGGAGTCAATGGGATATTCGCTTGTGAGCAGTTGACAGCATTTGGGCAGCGAAAGTTGGGTTGTAAAATTACGTATTGTAAAAGTGTAAAATTACATATTTTAGGGGTCTCGGACATGGGCGTACAAAAATGGCTCTATGGTGCCACCTCGATGTATGTTTTCGGAGGGGCCCCTCGACACGGTTTCATCCACGTGTACAAAATTGAGGAGTATGTAACATACAGAGACACACAAAAAAGTCTTGGTGACCTGGGCTACAACGAAGCATACAGCATCCATTTTGTTTCAAAGTTGGCGTTTTCGTGTTTTGGGCGTCATTTCCAAGTGTTGTATTTGAACAAACTCCTCCTAAAGCTTTCATCATATCTGTTTGAAACTTGGCATATGTGTTCTTAAGGCCTCGACAATGAAAAGTTATCAAAACCGTGAGTGGCGGGGCCACGGAATTCAGAGTGCTTTGGTGTGCTTTGATGAAATTTTGACGTGCTATAACTGCGAAAAATATCTTCCCCAATCTTCCCCAAACCTCTGATATATAATGGCAGTCTGGCCTAGAACACATTTGGTGGTTTTTACAGCGCCACCTGTTGGCGACTTGATGATAGCCTTCTCTTCTATATCCAGAGGATTTGAGAAGGAGTCATATTTGAACGATCCCTCCTAGGGATTTTATCCAATTGACTTCAACATTGGTAGGTGTGTTCATATAGACTTCTTGAGTAAAATTTATCAAAATTATGAATTTTGAGGAAACTGTGTGGGTGTGGCGCTCCAACAAATTTGACCCTTTGACCCAATTCTGGCTAATGCGTGTAGCCGATTTTAACAAACTCCTTCTAGGGATTTCATCCCATCTAATTGAAACTTGGCGTGTGTGTTCTTAAGGCCTTGACTATGAAAAGTTATCAAAAATTATGAATTTTGATAAAACGGTATGGGTGTGGCTATTTTGTCAAATTTGGCCCTGTGAGAAAAAAGTGGTTGCTTTTTATGTCCTGTTTTAACAAACTCCTCCCAGGGATTTCAGTACAGTAGGTTTCATGTTCTAGTCCAGTATCCTGAAAAGGTTCTGTCCATATACAGTGTTGAGTTATCAGATGTTGGTGGCATTAGCTGATTCTGGGACTTTTATTTACAGTTAACACGTGTTGGAGTGCCTTTCAACCAGAAGATAAGACAACTGTTATCTTTGGCAGTTTTCTCAGGGGCTGACCCTGCTCCATGGGACAATAGTATTTTATGTGCATACTCCTGGAATCTCAGGTCAATGCTCTTTTGTTTCCGTCAAAACTGATCACTCACTTTTTCATGCTTGTTCAAAATAAATCTGGACGTGTCATTGGAGCAAAAAATTCTTACAAACTAACAAAGTACAAGTTTACAAGTGTATTGTGTTTAGGCTGCAGTGCTGTGGGGCAGAATGTATGTAGTGTAGAAAGTTGAACCAGATTCAATGTTTGTAGAGACAGAGCCCAACATCACACTGCGGTGGCCAATCCAGTGACAGACCAGTCAAACTGCTTCACAGTCAGCTGGAAACGTCACTGAAACTGGTCTTGCAGTGCCCAGTTGCCCGGTTTTATTCTGGCTTGGTTTATTTCATGTACTTTCATGTGCAGCATTGACATCTCAGAATCTGCCTGTAAACATGCCAACAACATTCCATCCTTCCCTCATTCTGGAACAAGACGCAAAAAACTCCTTCTTGAACTTGGGGAAGCTGAAAGTGAATGTTAAATGTTATCATGTTGCTGTTCACTTTCTAGTTCCATTTCAATTCACACTGAAGTCCATTGAGAGATGGTTCAATGGCTGTGAACAGCAATTCATTTACTCAAACTATAAACCAAAATCTTTGTCTCATTTATATTTCAATATTTTTCAGTTATCATCCTGATCCTGTAAATGATTATGGTCAATATTATTTTAGTTTGTTGCTGTAGTTTGTTGTTATTTCTAGCAACCATACATGCCAATCATTGTCTTGTCAGATAATCTTGTATATGTTTTGGCATCATGTGGCATGTAACTACTTTCTGTTTACTGTCCACTATCTGCACAGGTCACTCATTCAATTTAATTTAGTAAAACAAAAGATCTGATTGACTCTGTGCTTTAGATATGTGGGGCATTCAAGCTTCTTGTCCTTTGACCTTTTCCCCATTATATTTGGGATGGTGGTTTGTCAGATGATGGTGTTGTTTCCTCAGACTGTCCTCATTGTTTCTGTTTTCACTGGATTTTCCCCAGAATCTAGATATGCTTGGATTGGATCAGGCTGCCATGAATAAGCAGTAGGAAGTATTGTTCTGCAGTTCATCTTCTGAATTTCAACACAACCTGGTTTTTCACCTCCAAACTTGTTTGTCATGTAGGAGGTTCAATTACCCCTGTCTCAAATCTCTTTAGTCTCACTTCTTTTGCTGTACTGATCCCATTCACACAATCCACATTCCCATGAGGCATCCACCGCCTGGTGACCCAGTTTCCCTCCTGTCAAAGGTTTTGGCTTAAAGGCATATTTCAGCTTTCATCATATCATCTAGTTTAACTGATTTGAATCATTAAGATTAAGTGACGAACATTTTTGATGGGTTTATGTTGATAGGTATTTGAGAAATAGGAGCCTCTTTTTTCACGCATTTTGCATGTACAATGTGTGGCTTGTTGCAGTTCACATCAGAGAGCTATCCGAGTTGAGCTCAACTGAATGGGCCATAATGGGGGAGATGCAGAAGAATACTAGCAGAGAAAGTGAGTTCTCTCGTGCCAAAAGCTCAGGCATCTATAATTAACAAGGAAGCTGCAGAACAACAAGGCTCAGTTCAGACTGTTGCAGGCAACGTGGCATCCAGTCCATCTCAAATGAAGCACTAAACCTCTTGATTGATTTGTGTTTTTCATGTCTCGTCTCATAGTGTCTTATAGTGACCCATTTATTGACTGCAGACAGATCTGTATTGGTGTCGGTGTTATCTGATTCATGCCGATATGAAATCTTTTCTTTGAGAATGTAAGTACAATGCAGAAAGAAAAATGCTTGTGAGAGTAAGAAGCAGCTGTCAGGGTTAGCAATGTCAACTGGTGTTGGTCAACATTGTGAAATTATTTATTATATTATTATTATATTTTAATGGTAAGAAATAATTGACTCTGACCTTTTACATGATCAGGTGCAAAATTGGTGCATATTGAAAGTTTACTATATTGGACCCCATATTGATAATGTGTGAATATTCAAATGTGTGCAAGCACGTTGCCAAATGTCTTATTCAGGCCTGGAATTTCGTCATTTTAGGGGCAAGGCCACTTGGCCTTTTGTGTTGTCAATTTTTTGAGGGCACAAAGGCCAAAAGCCAGGGCACCAAGGCCATTAAATAAAACAATGATTTTAAGTCCACGTACATAATGAATTCAATGTGATTGGGGTTTTTTTTTGTATGTTTTTAAAGTTGTCTATTTTTTAAAGTGTTAGTTTCCCTTAGGGGACAATAAAAGGGCCATGGCCCTCATGCCCTTGTGAAATTACTTCCCTGGTGACAGGTGTAAATTGTGACCCGAAAAAATCTGACTCCCCTTTTTTCCTCTATGTTGATACTAGGTACGGAAAACTTTATACATAAGTAGCAGAGGTCAAAGTATGCTAGCAGAATGAAAATTGTTGGCGTTACATCTTGCATTTTTAATATAAGACGGGAGTCCGATTTTGACAGATGTAAATTGCTACCCAAAAAAATCTGACTCCCCTCATTTTTTCCTCTCTGCTTTATTTATAAAGTTATTTGTAACTAGTATCAACAGAGGTCACAACATGCCAGCAGTGTGAAGATTGTTGTAGCAGCCCTTGGCATTTTAATAACGACAGTGGAGATTTTCTGATGGGTGCACTTGATTTTATTCCTCTGGAAAAACTAACTAACTAAAAACTAAAGAAAATAAACATAAATTGCAATGAAATATTTCATGCACATTTTCTCACAAAAATCACAATTTCAATTTCATACAAAGTCACCCGTCTAAGAGTTTAAGAAAACTAATATGGCTTAAGTATATCTGGCATATTGAACATTTTACATTTTATAAAGAATATATCCTATGCCATGACTTCACAGTATAAGCAAATTTATAACACTTTTATACCTTGCTCCGCTTAACCAAGGGGTGCAAACTCTGACTGCTAGCAAACATGCAGTTAGCATCCGCAATCTCTGCAGCGCTCACTCGCGTGAGCTGGAACAAACAAAATAAAACATATTTAACAACCACCTGCACCGTTCACATTCAAATGTACTACAAACACACATCAGACAATAAATTTCTATGACATACCGTGCTAATTCTCCAAAAAAGGCACAAACAAAGTAATAACGAGCCTGTTTCTATGTCGGGGTTTGCTTTCTCTCCCGCTCTGTGTCCCCACGCTGCGTCCGACCCGGAACATGAATAGCGAATGACAGTTCCAACCCTGTAACATGAATGGGCCCCCAAACTGCTCTAGCAGTCACTTACAGTTGTTGTTGTTACATCTTGCAATTTTGAATATAAGAGGAGAGTCAGATTGTGACAGATGGTAATTGTGACCTGAAAAAATCGGACTCCTCCTTTCTTCCTCTCTGTTGATACTAGTTACCAGACCTGGAACTTCGTCATTTTAGGGGCAATGCCATTTGGCCTTTTGTGTTGTCAATTTTTTGAGGGACAACGGCCAAAAGCCAGGGCACCAAGGCCATAAAATAAAACAATGATTAATGATTAATAAGTCCACGTACATAATGAATTCAATGTGATTATGTTTTTTATTGTATGTTTTTAAAGTTGTCTGTTTTTTTAACTTGTCTGCAAGCCAAGTTTCCTTTAGGGGACAATAAAAGCAAGTGAACTGGTCTGAAGTACACAGATAATGATGAAGTCCATCACTCACTTCAAAAACTGTAAAACCTATGAAACCAATCTCCACCCACAGTTTTTGCTCAGATGACATGTGCAGGAGCATCTTCAGACTGTCCTCAAAAAACTACTACACAGATTTTTGATTGATCACACCTACGGTACATCATAATGTTTGACTGTAAAGAGTACTGTAAATATATACGAGCATATAGACTACTGTATATATGTATACTATATAGACTAAATAACATAGAGAACCTGGGTCAATTTTCAAGATAAAACACCTTATGCAAACTTCTGTTCATAAAAAAGCAAAAAGTGAAACATTTAACTATGTAGCATATTTACATATTTATAAGAACATAAAGTAAGAAAAATTACCAAATGTTTCTGAAACAGTTCAGTGTTGCACCCACAACTTTACAGAGATGTATCTGGTGGGGTTCCTCCGTAAATACGGTGCAAACTTTGCTGATTTTAACAGTCATGATGGCAGCTCCTAGGATGTCAGCACTAAAGAACTGTGTAGTGATCTGGAAAACTATAGACCGACACAGCATGTTAATCAGAAAACAGTACACCAGTGAAAACACAAGTGAATTATTCATTCAGGTGCTCATCCACTCCAGCTCTTGCTTGGGTCTGAATGTTTTTTACTCACTAATGTAAAGTAAGTCTCAGGCAGGAAAACAAGCATGACACAGATACTGTATCAGATCATTCAGGGCTAATGAACAGAACAAGGGTTCATAAATATATCAAATAAAAAAGGTTGGGGGGACTTCCGGTGACAAAGTAGCAGCGCTCGGTGTGAGCTCCCGCTTTGTAGATTCAAAATTATCCTGATACTGATGCTTAACTCAGCCCAAATCGATAAAAACTGGTAGAGTTTAGCTGATATAACTGGAGCACTTCTGGGGTAAAGCTTTTGTTAAAATGCCTTCATAAACCGTGAAAAAGACATGGCTGGCAACACAGATAGGGCACAAGATGGTGGCACAGAGTCTGCAGAGATGGAGTCCAGCAATGACCAAGGCCATGGCCACACTTACAGGAAATATATTTGGGGTGATAGAGGCTAAGTTTGGCTCTTTTCTGCAAAAGATTGGAGACCTATCGAAAGAGTTGCAAGACACAACCAAGCCTGTTGAATGATGCATCTCCATGGTGGAGGACGTGAATGTCAGACAGAGAAGAGAGTCTCATTCCTGAAAAAACTTGTGGTATTGTTGCAGAAGCGTCTGAACAAATAGTATAGTATAATTCATGCTTCTGTAGCGTCTTTTTCCTAAGCTCAATATTTTGAAGAGCTAGTGTAAAAGACTGGCAGTAACAGTATAACGTTAAGACTGTTAAGAGTCTATGGACTCTTATCTCATTGTTTGTTTTCGCCCTTATGTTTCATATCAGAAGTTCATCTTGGATTCGGGGCCAGCAGGCAACGCAGCCATAAATAATTGCACTGTGCCGGTCATATCTGAAAGTATCCAGGGGATGTTGGACAAGGACTGGTAATGGCCAGAGTTGGCAGCATTTGACTGACAGGTCCTGTCATACAGATTGTATGTGTGCCTTGTGCTGGTAGCACAGAATTTTTCTTATCTGACTGAGATATCCCGTTTTTAGGGATATCGTTCGGACCGCGAAAGCCCTATTGTATCCTTAGGATTTTTCTTCTTCTTTTTTTTTTTCCCTCTGTGCCTCTTCGGGGCCATTTTTCAGGGGCTAAATGCGCTTGAAAGCTCATGAAACGAAAAACTCAAGCAGTAAAGTATTTTTAGAATCCGGAAGTCTCACAGACACTCAGACCAAGATGGCTCCACAGCGCCACCTACAAAATCTTGTACATAGAGACATGGTTTTTGGTGGCCACATGTATCTCGCCCAGGCCTATAAAAAAGTCTCTTGGTGACCTGGGCTACAGTTTTGAAACTACAATCCATTTTGTTTCAAAGTTGGTATTTTCATGTTTTTGGGGTAATTTCCAGGGGTTGTATTTGAATGAACTCCTCCTAGGGCTTTCATCCTATCCGTTTGAAATTTGGCGTGTGTGTTCTTAAGGCCTTGACAATGAAAAGTTATCAGAATCGTGAGTTTGGGATTTTCTGTGTGGGAGGAGCAGGGCCACGAAATTCAGCTTGTTTTCATGAAATTTTGATGCGCTATAACTTGGCGAAAAATACTCCAATCTTCCACAAACCGCTGAGTTATGAAACCTCAGCTGAATTGTAGAACATGGCAAAACCTACAAAAAAGTCTCTTGGAGCAATGGGCTAAAATTAACAGGAAATGAGATATTTAAGAATGAAAATCACCATTTTTGGTGTTTCAGGCTGGTTGAGAGGGGTCATATTTGAACAAACTCCTCCTAGGGATTTTATCCAATTGAAAAATCAAATTTTTTTTGTTTAGCCCAATTCACAAAACACATTTTGCCTCAGAGGGCTTTACAATCTGTACAGGGAGTGACACCCTCTGGACAGAGGGTGAGGAAAAACTTGCCCACAAAAAAAACTCTTTGAACAGGGAAAAAAATGTGGAAGAAACCTCAGGAAGAGCCACAGAGGAGGGATCCCTCTCCCAGGACAGAGAGACATGCAATGGATGTCACATGTACAGAACAAATCAACACAAACATATTGTACAATTACAATGAGTGATAAAATGACAATGGATAGAATGAATGAATGACAATGAATGATAGAATGATTACAGTAGCAGTGGAACCTGTGATAGAGATAGAGAGACACCAATGCACAGCAGCAGTAAATCATTAACTGACTATAAACTGTAATGGAGATATGCTAACAATAATGACAGTAATGCTATATATGGTGGACGTCAGCAGCAGACCACAGCAGCAGCTACGATCCATGAGAACCTGCTGGACGAGAGAGCACAGAAACTCCGGGGAAGAAGTTTAGTTGTTCTGTGTGGTGGTTCTCTGTCTGATGCTGAACCTGCCTCTATGCCTGTTAGCAAACTTGCCCTGCCTGATGTTCAGTCTATAGCTAACACTTTGCTTGACATGGTTGAGAATGCTGGCAATGAGCATGTTCAATACCTACCTTCAGAGATCTTATCAAGAATCATTGAATTTTCTACCTAGCCTACGACTGGACAAAGAAGATGACTGTTATTGAGTGTGCCTGAAAGAGCACACTCTTTACTATCCACCCGGCTTATTCTTATTATTATTATTGAGTGTGCCTGAAAGAGCACACTCTTTACTATCCACCCGGCTTCTTCTTCTTCTTCTTTTTTTATTGAGTGTGCCTGAAAGAGCACACTCTTTACTATCCACCCGGCTTATTGAGTGTGCCTGAAAGAGCACACTCTTTACTATCCACCCGGCTTCTTCTTCTTCTTCTTTTTTTATTGAGTGTGCCTGAAAGAGCACACTCTTTACTATCCACCCGGCTTATTGAGTGTACCTGAAAGAGCACACTCTTTACTATCCACCCGGCTTCTTCTTATTATTATTATTAAGTGTGCCTGAAAGAGCACACTCTTTACTATCCACCCAGCTTATTCTTATTGAGTGTGCCTGAAAGAACACACTCTTTACTATCCACCCGGCTTATTCTTCTACTTCTTATTATTGAGTGTGCCTGAAAGAGCACACTCTTCACTATCCACCCAGCTTCTTCTTCTTATTATTGAGTGTGCCTGAAAGAGCACACTCTTTACTATCCACCTGGCTTATTCTTCTTATTATTGAGTGTGCCTGAAAGAGCACACTCTTTACTATCCACCCGGCCTATTCTTCTTATTATTATTATTGAGTGTACCTGAAAGAGAACACTCTTTACTATCCACCCGGCTTATTCTTCTTCTTATTGAGTGTGGGGGCCCAGAGGGCTTGTTCTTCTTATTTGAAGGCTTATCAAAAGGATTTGAAGGCTTATAAAAAAACCTTTTTCTACTATTAATATTTTACAAATTACAAATTAACTATTTCTACCAATTTTTTCCCATTTGAAATACATTGTACAAACTTCAAATCTTTCTACAAACCTTTTACAAACATTCTACATTTTAAACTACTTCTACTACTACTACAAACTTCATTCAAATTACAAATTGTACACAAGATCTTAAACTATTAAACTCGTATTTAACTTTTTAAAAAATCTTTTACCGTTTTTCAACTATCAAGGCTCAAAGGTGAGAAGGGTTTTGATCAAATTTCAGGGTTTATAATGGGTGTGTATTGCGCGGAATGTTTTTGCCACAGTGGATGACATCATCAGCTAGAGTGTGGAGGAGAGAAAAAATCGGTCAAAAAATAAAACGTAAACTGCTCCTGTGGCCACAAATTTCACACTACAGACATGATTTATACATAAAAACATAGGAAAATTTGTCTTCTCGCTGCGATTTGTCTACGAAAGCTGTGAGTATTATAGTTTTGGCCTGACACACAGAGATACGACACCCCTCCACAACCCCATAGACTCCATTGTTAATTTGAGAGGAGAAATTACCAGAAGCAGCAGGGAGCATCTGCTCTTTACCTGACGACCCAGACCAGAGTTTTTAACATTTCGCTCTCAAACTGGGCACAGAACTGGTCGAGAAGTAGCCGCCGATCACGAATATTTCGGCTTTTGGATACGACACACCGTTTGGCATATTTCGCCACGTCTTCGCAGCGCTTCATTTGCTTTCTCTCTCTCTCTCTCTGGGCTTTTCCAACTGAAAATATACCAGGTGCTCCTAACTGCTCTGCTGATTAGGGCCCAGCAGTTGGCCCTGGTTGCTTGGCAACCTTAAGCCTGCGTGAGGGAGGAGAGGGGGAGGGGCTATTTTTACTGTTGTTGATGTAATCAATGACTATCAAGGCTACATTTTTAATGTCAGCCATTTTATGCTTCTCTCTCACAAACACAGACAGATAGAGACACACAGACAATCACACACACACACAGACATCTAACTGCTTCCACAAATTCTGTACTACAGAAATAAAAATCATATCGCTAAATTCAGCTCATTTAGGACATTGCTACTACACTAACCTTCTACAAACAAACCTTCTACTAACCTTTTACAAACCTTCTACAATTTAAACTACTTCTCCTTCTCCTTACTAATTTCTACTATTTATATTTCACAAATTATTATACTACTACTGTCTACTGTTTGTTTCAGCTACTTTCACACTTATAGTATTCTACTTTTTTCAGCTAATTTTACACTTTATTATACTATTCTACATATTTCACATTTGTTATACTATTCTAATTGCTTCAGCTAATTAAACACTTTCTTATAGTATACTACTTATTTCAGCTAATTTCACACTTTATTCTACTATTCTACTTTTTTCAGCTAATTTCACACATAATGATGCTATTTTACTTATTTCAGCTAATTTCACACTTTATTCTCCTATTCTACTTTTTTCAGCTAATTTCACACTTTATTATGCTATTCTACTTATTTCAGCTAATTTCACACTTTATTTTAGTATTCTACATTTTCACACTTTATTCTACTATTCTACTTTTTCAGTTAATTTCATACATTATTATGCTATTATACCTTTTTTAGCTAATTTCACACATTATTATGCTATTCTACTTTTTTCAGCCAATTTCAGTTTATTCTACTATTCTACTTTTTTCAGCTAATGTCACACATTATTATGCTATTCTACTTTTTCAGCTAATTTCACACTTTATTGTACTATTATACTTATTTCAGCTACTTTTTTCAGCTAATTTTACACTTTATTATACTATTCTAATTACTTCAGCTAATTTCACACTTTCTTATACTATTCTACTCATTTCAGCTAATTTTACCTTTATTATACTATTCTACATATTTCACACTTTTATACTATTCTACTTTTTTCAGCTAATTTCTTTCCTATACTATTCTAATATTTTCTAAAATTCTACCTCGTCATACAAATTTCTACAGTATTACACAACATTGTACCACTTCATACTATTCTCCTGTTTTCAGCTCATTTCACATTTTTTAGATATGTATTGTTTGGCCTTTTCAAGGTTTATTGTGTAGAGATGGCTAAAGAAGGGCAGGAATGTGGGGAGAGAGAGGTGGGGGAACACCGTGCGACGACGGGCGGCACAGGGCCCCGCTTTTCTGCAGGAAATGCAGTTTTCTAGTTGAGTGTGCCTGAAAGAGCACACTCTTTACTATCCACCCGGCTTGTTCTTATTGAGTGTGCCTCAAAGAGCACACTCTTTACTATCCCGCGGGCTTGTTCTTACTGAGTGTGCCTGAAAGAGCACACTCTTTACTATCCACCCGGCTTATTCTACTTCTTATTATTGAGTGTGCCTGAAAGAGCACACTCTTTACTATCCACCCGGCTTATTCTACTTCTTATTGAGTGTGCCTGAAAGAGCACACTCTTTACTATCCACCCGGCTTATTCTTATTGAGTGTGCCTGAAAGAGCACACTCTTTACTATCCACCCAGCTTATTCTACTTCTTATTGAGTGTGCCTGAAAGAGCACACTCTTTACTATCCCGCGGGCTTATTGAGTGTGCCTGAAAGAGCACACTCTTTACTATCCACCCGGCTTATTCTTATTATTATTATTATTATTGAGTGTGCCTGAAAGAGCACACTCTTTACTATCCACCCGGCTTATTCCACTTATTATTATTATTCTTACGTTTCTTCCGTATTTTCGTCGGTTCGCTTCTGCTCCCAGAGTTTTTGGCGCACATACACAAACAAGGACTCAAAACGACCGGCTCGGCAAGGACACGATGGCAAAGTGGTTTTCAAAAAGTTTCACCAAACGGTTTGGCAGCTGTACACCAAAGAAAATGCCAAAAAATGAATGGGTGTGTATTGCGAGAACTTTCCAGAGCTAGAGGGCGTGATGTCATACCTAGAGTGCGAAGAGAGAGAAAAATTCATCGAAAAATGAATTTATAAACTGCGACTGTGGCCGCAAATGTCAAGCTACAGAAATCATTTATAGCTAGAAACGTAGGAAAATTTGTCGCCGTCGCATAGATACCACTGCTGAAGCTGTGAGTATTATAGTTTTGGCCTGACACAGAAAGATTCGGCCCCAGCACCGATCCACAGTCCCATCTCCTCCCATATTAATTTGAGAGGAGAAATCTCCGGAAGGGCAGAGACCACCTGCTCTTTACCACATGATAAATGCCAGAGTTTTTAACATTTAGCTCTCAAACTGGGCACAAAACTGGTCGAGAAGTAGCCGCCGATCACGAATATTTCGGCTTTTGGATACGACACACCGTTTGGCATTTAATGCCGCTTGTTCGTGGGACGTCATTTGGTTCCTCTCTCCCTCTCTGGGCAGTTCCAACTGACGATTTTAACAGGTGCAACTGCTCTGCTGATTAGGGCCCAGCAGTTGGACCTGGTTGCTCGGCAACCTGAAGCCTGCCTGAGGGAGGAGAGGGGGGAGGGGCTATTTTCAATGTTACTGATGTGTGTCAGATACACGTCATCTGATTTGACAGTGAATCCAGCAGGACTGTGTTGAATCCTAAGTGTTAGTGGTAGCATTAGCATGTTAGCATATTAGCAATTAGCATGTTAGCATTAGCATGTTAGCATTGGCATCGATTTCATTTTTAGTGGCTAAAAAGCATGCTCATTGCTAACATTAGCAGCCAATGCTAAAATTAGTGACTAGCGCATCATGCTAATTGCTAACATTAGCGACTAATGCTAATTTTAAGTGGCTAGAAATTAGTGGTAGCAGTGCATGTTAGCATGTTAGCAATTAGCATGTTAGCATTAGCATGTTAGCATTGGCATTTATTTCATTTTTAGAGGCTAAAAAGCATTCTCATCGCTAACATCAGCATCCAATGCTAAAATTAGTGGCTAGCGCATCATGCTAATTGCTAACATTAGCGACTAATGCTAATTTTAAGTGGCTAGAAATTAGTGGTAGCAGTGCATGTTAGCAGTTAGCATGTTAGCAATTAGCATGTTAGCATTAGCATGTTAGCATTGGCATTTATTTCATTTTTAGAGGCTAAAAAGCATTCTCATCGCTAACATCAGCATCCAATGCTAAAATTAGTGGCTAGCGCATCATGCTAATTGCTAACATTAGCGACTAATGCTAATTTTAAGTGGCTAGAAATTAGTGGTAGCAGTGCATGTTAGCAGTTAGCATGTTAGCAATTAGCATGTTAGCATTAGCATGTTAGCATTGGCATTTACTTCATTTTTAGAGGCTAAAAAGCATTCTCATTGCTAACATCAGCATCCAATGCTAAAATTAGTGGCTAGCGCATCGTGCTAATTGCTAACATTAGCGACTAATGCTAATTTTAAGTGGCTAGAAATTAGTGGTAGCATTAGTGCCAGCACAGCATTTGCATGTTAGCATGTTAGCAATTAGCATGTTAGCATTAGCATGTTAGCATTGGCATTTAGTTAATTTTTAGAGGCTAAAAAGCATACTCATTGCTAACATAAGCAGCCAATGCTAAAATTAGTGGCTAGCGCATCATGCTAATTGCTAACGTGAGTAGCTAATACAAAAATTAGTGGTTTCAGCATTTTCTCTCTCTTTCTGTCAGCATTTCTAACAAGTGCAGTAACTGCTCTGCTAATCAGGGATGCGCCAGCAGGCAGCGATGGGGCCAGAGTCAGGCACACTCAAAATTTCTTCAGGAATTTTCTAGTTATTCTTACGTTTCTTCTGTATTTTCGTCGTTTCGCTTCTTCTTTGCCGCTATACACCAAACAAAATGCCAAAAAATGAATGGGTGTGTATTGTGGGAACTTTCCAGAGCCACAGTGCGTGATGTCATCACTAGAGTGCGAAGAGAGAGAAAAATTCATCGAAAAATAAATTTATAAACTGCGACTGTGGCCGCAAATATCAAGCTACAGAAATCATTTATAGCTAGAAACGTAGGAAAATATTTTGGCGTCGCATAGATACCACTGCTGAAGCTGTCAGTATTATAGTTTTGGCCTGACACAGAAAGATTTGGCCCCAGCACCGATCCAGATCCCCATATAGTTCCATATTAATTTGAGAGGAGAAATCTCCAGAAGCAGCAGAGACCACCTGCTCTTTACCACATGATAAATGTCAGAGTTTTTAACATTTAGCTCTCAAACTGGGCACAAAACTGGTCGAGAAGTAGCCGCCGATTTTAACAGGTGCAACTGCTCTGCTGATTAGGGCCCTGGTTGCTCGGCAACCTGAAGCCTGCCTGAGGGAGGAGAGA
Organism: Nibea coibor; assembly: GCA_023373845.1. NCBI lineage: Eukaryota > Metazoa > Chordata > Actinopteri > Sciaenidae > Nibea > Nibea coibor. The sequence continues at coordinate 23,678,620 of CM041716.1, read as the reverse complement.
GGAGAGGGGCTATTTTCACTGTTGCTGATGTGCGTCAGATACAAGTCCATTTTAACTTCTCTGTCCAAAATGACAGAGACAGCAGAGCAGCTAGCACGTTAGTGGCTAACGTTGACACGCTAGCAATTAGCATTAGCATGTTAGCATTGCCATCGATTTCATTTTTAGTGGCTAAAAAGCATGCTCATTGCCAACATTGGCAGCCTATGATTAAATTAGCAGCTAGCGCATCATGCTAATTGCTAACATTAGCGGCTAATGCTAATTTTAAGTGGCTAGAAATTAGTGGTAGCATTAGTGGCAGTATTAGCATGTTAGCAGTTAGCATTTTAGCATGTTAGCATTAGCATGTTAGCATTGGCATCGATTTCATTTTTTGTGACTAAAAAGCATGTTCATCGCTAACAGTAGCAGCCAATGCTAAAATTAGTGGCTAGCGCATCATGCTAATTGCTAACATTAGTGGCTAATACAAAAATTGGTGGTTTCAGCATCTTTTCTCTCTCTCTGTCAGCATTTCCAACTGACATTCTAACACAAGCAGTAACTGCTCTGCTAATTAGGGCCGGGCCAGAGTCAGGCACACTCAAAATTTCTTCAGAAATTTTTCTGGTTATTCTTACGTTTCTTCCGTATTTTCGTCGGTTCGCTTCTCCTCCCAGATTTTTTGTCGCACATACACAAACAAGGACTCAAAACGACCGGCTCGGCAAGGACACGATGGCAAAGTGGTTTTCAAAAAGTTTCACCAAATGGTTTTGCCGCTGTACACCAAAGAAAATGCCAAAAAATGAATGGGTGTGTATTGCGGGAACTTTCGAGAGCCACAGTGCGTGATGTCATCACTAGAGTGCGAAGAGAGAGAAAAATTTGTCCAAAAATAAATTTATAAACTGCGACTGTGGCCGCAAAGGTCAAGTTACAGAAATCCTTTATAGCTAGAAATGTAGGAAAATATGTTGGCTTTGCATAGATACCACTGCTGAAGCTGTCAGTATTATAGTTTTGGCCTCAGACGCAAAGATATGGCACCAACACCGATCCACAGTCCCATATTCTCCAATGTTAATTTGAGATGAGAAATCTCCTGAAGGGCAGAGACCACCTGCTCTTTACCACATGATAAATGCCAGAGCTTTTAACATTTATCTCTCAAACTGGGCACAAAACTGGTCGAGAAGAAGCCGCCGATCACGAATATTTCGGCTTTTGGATACGACACAGCGTTTGGCATTTAATGCCGTCTGTTCGAGGCGCTTCATTTGGTTCCTCTCTCCCTCTCTGGGCATTTCCAACTGACGATTTTAACAGGTGCAGTAACTGCTCTGCTGTTTAGGGCCCAGCAGTTGGCGCTGGTTGCTCGGCAACCTGAAGCCTGCCTGAGGGAGGAGAGAGGGGAGGGGCTATTTTCACTGTTGCTGATGTGCGTCAGACACAAGTCAATTTTAACTTGTCTGTCCAAAATGACAGAGACAGCAGAGCAGCTAGCACGTTAGTGGCTAACGTTGACACACTAGCAATTAGCATTAGCATGTTAGCATTGGCATCTATTTCATTTTTAGTGGCTAAAAAGCATGCTCATTGCTAACATTAGCAGCCTATGCTTAAATTAGTGGCTAGCGCATCATGCTAATTGCTAACATTAGCGACTACTGCTAATTTGTAGTGGCTATAAATTAGTGGTAACATTAGTGGAAGCATTAGCATGTAAGCAGTTGGCAATTAGCATGTTAGCAATTTGCATGTTAGCATTGGCATTTATTTCATTTTTAGTGGCTAAAAAGCATTCTCATCGCTAACATGAGCAGCCTATGCTTAAATTCGCGGCTAGCGCATCATGCTAATTGCTAACAAGAGTGGCTAATGCTAGTTTTTCGTGGCAAGAAATTAGTGCTAGCATTAGGATGTTAGCCGTTAGCAATTAGCATGTTAGCATTAGCATTGGCATTCATTTTATTTTTAGTGGCTAAAAAGCATGCTCATCGCTAATATTAGCAGCCAATGCTAAAATTAGTGGCTAACGCATCATGCTAATTGCTAACATGAGTGGCTAACACAAAAATAAGTGGTTTCAGCATCTTCTCTCTCTCTCTGACATTCGAACACATGCAGTGACTGCTCTGCAAATTAGGGCCAACAGGCAGCGATGCGGCCAGAGTCAGGCACACTCAAAATTTCTTTAGAAATTTTCTAGTTGATGCCACCTGTTTGTGGGCCTTCATTCAAAGACTTTCTGTGTATTTCACTGAGAGGGAGAGCACATGCTTGCCAGAATCAGGCACCCTCAAAATTTCTTTAGACATTTTTCTAGTTAAAACTTAAAAATGCCCAAATTATTACATTATTTGCAGGTATTACATCATTGGCTATTATTACATTATTGGTTGCTCTAGGGTACCCTTTGATGATTGATTCAGCTTTATACAGTATTTCTCCAGGCACTATGAATCTTGGATGGGTATCAAAATGTGATGATGTTATATTAGGCTGATTATTAATAGAACTATGTATATGTACATACATGTACATTTTCAAGGGCTGGAATCAAACAGTGACTTGGCTGGAATCAAACAGTGACTTGGTTTCTGGCCAGTCTCAGATCAGATCAGTCTCACTCACGGGTCAGGTGGCCTGATACTTCAGTATGTATTTTCTTATTCTCTCTCTCTCTCTCTCTCTCTCTCACTCTCACACACAGCTTCTATAAATAGTCCTATCAGTCCTATCAGACATAAGCCTCTGTGGGCATTGCCATTGGCCCATCCAGTTGGTGATAACAACTGTCTGACTGACTATATCACAGTAACATGCAGTCATGACTGAGGTGAGTTTTAAAGGGGAAATATTTTTCTCTTTGTGTTGATGTTTGGCAGTGATAGACAATGTAATACAGTCACAGATCTGCCCAAGATGACATGAAGGTGGAAAACATGCATTGATCCATACAGACAGATTCCTGGGTATGTTGACGCTGCTGTATAGTACAGACCTGGGTGGACTATGATCTGTTGTGTGAGTATTAGATGTGAATGATAGATTTGAAAAGCTATTTGAATTCTGGAAGAGCTGTCCTTTGATGTGTAATTGATCATGGTTGTTGTCTGTGTTGTTTCATGGTGGGTGTGACTTTGTGCTGGAACCAAGTGATTTGGTGTTCACTGATCAAAGACTTTATGGGTTTTCCATAAAGTCTTTGATCAGTAGCTTATCAGGGGTTATCAGGTGAGGGTTCTGGAGTGTCAGAGAAAATTAAATTTTCATGCTTCTGGTTTGAATGTCCAATCTGTTTTTTTTTTCTATCTGTTATTGTGACTTTTGCGTTGTTTTGGTGGTTTGGAAAGAGTTGTTGGATGGTTCTAACTTTAGTAGTTGATGCTCCTTACCCAGTTGGCCCTAACACTTTGTGGGTTTTGTGGTTTGTAGGTATGACACTGGTAGAGACGGCTTCATCGATCTAATGGAACTGAAGCTGATGATGGAGAAGCTGGGAGCTCCACAGACCCACCTGGGCCTCAAGAACATGATCAAAGAGGTGGATGAAGACTTTGATGGCAAACTGAGCTTCAGAGAGGTGAGAGTGTGACTTCAGTGGGCTGTTCCTGTTACTATGTGACTTTTAGTGGTGCTTATACATATCAAAATGGCTAAATCTGAACTTCAGTAAAGATGCATGCAGAGATGCATCAGCATTAAAGATGCTGTCATAGATAGTTACTCACACATAGCCCTTTTTAATAGACATTATTTAACTTGTGTCTTTGTGAAAAATAAGTGGGAGATATACAGTATGTCCATAAATAGATCAGAGAAACTTTACTGATCTTCTCACAGTTCCTGCTGATCTTCCGGAGAGCAGCAGCTGGAGAGCTGCAGGAGGAGAGTGGTCTGATGGCTCTGGCCAGACTGTCCGAGATTAACGTCTCCACTGAGGGAGTGATGGGGGCGAAAGACTTCTTTGAAGCCAAGGTATTCTATGTTTGTGCTGTATGTTGACTTGTCATTTACATCTTCAGCCATGTTTCCACTAGTGGTCGACTGATTTGTTTTAATCAGGACTGATTCCGACTAGACAACTTCATTACTAATGATTAAAAGGGACAGATATGAAGGTGGACTGTCAGCTCAAACTGAACTCACAGACAAGTGAAACCATGTTTGTCATAAAATATATCATTTTCTACATGTTTTAAAACAGAATGACAGCTAAATCTAGATTACATGCTTAAATGCATTAACTCACTCAGATATACTCAATAAGGGTGTAATATGAACAATGTGTTTTTTAAATAGAAGTCACAATACCACAGCGTAAAAATGTCACTGTCATAATTGAAATCCTCACTTAAGTGAATTAAATAAGTTCATTTGTGCCTGTGACTCAGGTGGTAGAGTGGGTCGTTAGTAATACGAGGGTTGATTTCTCCAGTCCAGTTGAAGTGTCCTTGAGCATGCTACTACCTCTCTCATCTCCCAGCTAATCTAAGAATGGGAAAAGATATGGAATGTTGGTGGTGCTGAGGCGGAATGAATGATGCCGGGGTGCTCAAACAAAGCAAATCACTGGTAATGGCACCCACCTGTTAATCAAAGTGGCCACACTGTTAATTGTATAATTGTACTGCATACTTTAAGCCTTAATATAATTTGAACAGGTGAGTTGTATATAAATTCACCTTCAGTACAGTTGTCAAATTAGCTATAGACACTAAAACTGTTTTTGTATCAGGCTGTAAACATGTTTATTTCTGCTGTGAAGCTTGACATTTGAACATTAGGGACTGAGTTGTTTGTGGCTCGGAGATAGAGCGGGTAGTCCACTAAAAAGTAAGTAAAGTTCTGTTTTTGTACAGTAATGAGTGAGGCCCAACCATAGATAACTGTATCCCATTCCTCAGAATCACTCATAGACTGTAGGTGGCATCAGAGTCAATGTTTTATTGGATTTTAAATTAGTACACACCTCAGGATGAGTCATCAACAACCTTTTATGCTGAAATACCATTAAGAATTCATGGTATATACTTTATTGTCTTCATTAAGATGTAAAACTATCATGTAGGATAGATCATAGGACTGTTTTTGCAACTTCAGTATTGAGGATTCTGGTATTTATAACTTCAGAAATCACCTGAACAGCTCAGAAATAGCTCTAGTGAGTAGTGAGCACATACAGAGAAGCAGCTACATAATTTGCCTAGCTGATAACTGTGTCAACTTTACCCATCAATGTAAAAAAAAAACTAAAAGCTCTTAATAGGAGATCGAGACACTTCTGAATAAGTTGTGATCTAGCAAACACTGAAGTCACAATCAGCTGTTTCTGCTCTGACAGACTTCTGTGAATTGACTCCACCCACTGCTTCTCTCATGAGCCAGCTCCTAATATTCATGGTAGCTGATGGAAACAAGGTTTCATTCAAATTTTCATTTGCTGAATTTCTTCAAAATTTGGTTAAAAATGCTATATATTTGGACAGAAAGATGGCTGGTATTTAGTTTGGCTTTAGACATTTAGGAGCATCATTGAACATTACTACTTACATTCCATTTATCATTTTTACAGACAGAATATTTCTATTTTACAGCTTTTATTGTAGTGCACAGAACTTTGCAATTCAAAGCTGAAGGCTGAGGGAGGACCAGAAAATACTTTAAATGTATGAATTAAACTGACTATCAGGTTAGTGACAAAGGTCCCTAATCTTAAAATGCGGATGTTCTGATACAATTGCTCTATGTGGATCTTAGAAAACCTGGGATACGGACAGGTGTTTATGTACTACTCATTTCACTGAACCCAAAACCAACATCATCAAGTCGAAGAAACTCTTCATAGATTTGCAAATTTCAAGTATTTAGTTGATTAGTTATGAATATGTGATAAAGATAAGACAACTTTTAGATCAATTAACAGGCAAAGTTTAAGGATGACTTGTGCTAATGGGAAGGAACATTTTTTGTGTTACCAGATGCAGGCTGCATCTCTTGGCAGCAAGTTTGAGGCTGAGATTCGAGAAGAAAAAGAAGAACGGAAGAGACAAGAAGTGGAGAAAAAACAGAGACAAGCCGCCTTCAAGCAGCTGCAGTCCACTTTCTGCTCATGACCCACCACAGGAAGCTGATATAACATGACATGCACAGTCAGTGTACTGTCAGTGTACTGTCAGTGTACTGAGATTTTAGAAATTGCTTCAGACTCCACTTACACTTTAACCAATGCCAACGCTCAGAAGTTGGTACTTTATAGGAACAATAGAAAGATGAATTAAAGTAAGCTTTCACTAAAATACTTGAAAACACCAGATAAGACATCACTGGGGAAGTTTATTTATACCAAACTGTTCCAAACTGTTCCATAGAACATGATAAGGCGCTTCAGATGTGTCAGGAAATATTTAGCAAACTAAACTAAATTCATGGAAATGTATAGTTGTGCATTTCTGTGGATTTTTTTTCTTTGTGCTCCTCTGTAATAAGAGACCTTCTGTTTTCGCCTCCAAAGGATTTTTAACTGTATTTAGGCTTCTATTGAATATGTTCTGCATATGCTGTTTGTGAGGTGTTTTTAATTTCATGTTCCAGTTTGGCCATGCTTTGTGTCATATGATCTTGTTTTTATCCTCATATTGTTAACACTGTTACAGTGTAATTAAATGAACAACTTCTTTGCAACCTTCAGTACAATGTAATTGGAATAGTGTAATAATGGATAATAACTGTATCTTAATTGTGTAATAAGTATTAACACCACAACCCAACTTGAGACAGGTTGCACTGTGATTGGCTGTATACAGTGTGTAGACTGAGAAAGTCTGGATCAGTACATCCCTCAAAATCCACTCAACTGTGAACTTCCAAAATCAGGGAGGTTATCCTTTTTTTTATTATTATTATTTCCTTTTTCTGAGAGTGACATGAAGGTGCTAGCCTCGTGTCTGTGTGTTAGGTACAGAGCTGGAGCCAGGTTGTGGTTAGCCTAGCTTAGCATGAGGAGAACTAGCCTGCCAATAACTCTAAAGCTCACTTACTTGTCATATTTTTTTTCGTTTAATTTGTAGATAAGCCCAAATGCACTCGCATGCCGGAACTTTCTTTGTGAACACCTGTAGTTCAACATTCATGTAATTCCCCCTAAAACCATTCATTTTAATTTTCATATTTACAGTCAGGTCCATAAATGTTGGGACATCAACACAATTCTAATCTGTTGGACTATACAGCACCACAATGGATTTGAAATGAAACAAACAAGATGTGCTTTAACTGCAGACTTTCAACTTTAATTAGAGGGTATTCACATCCAAATCAGGTGAACGATGTTGGAATCACAAGTTTGTATATGTGCCTCCCACTTTTTCAAGGGACTAAAAGTAATGGGGCAAATTAGCTGCTCAGCTGTTCCATGGCCAGGTGTTATTCCCTCATTATCCCATTTACAGGGAGTAGATAAAAGGTCTAGAGTTCATTTCAAGTGTAATATTTGAATTTAAAATCTGTTGCTGTCAACTCTCAATATGAGATCCAAAGAGCTGTCACTATCAGTGAAGCAAGTCATTATTAGGCTGAAAAATCAAAACAAACCCACCAGAGAGATGGCACAAATATTAGGTGAGCTCAGCAAAACCAAAAGACCCAGAAGACCATGGAAAATAACTGTGGTGGATGACAGAAGAATTCTTTCCCTAGTGATGACACCCTTCACAACAGCTGGCCAGATCAAGAACACTCAGGAGGTAGGTGTATGTGTGTCAAAGTCAACAATCAAGAGAAGACTTCACCAGAGTGAATACAGAGGGTTCACCACAAGATGTACACCACTGGTGACCCTGGAAAACAGGAAGGCCAGATTAGAGTTTGCCAAACAACATCTAAAAAAAGTCTCAGTTCTGGAACAACATCCTGTGGACAGATGAGACAGAGTGATGTGACGAGAAGAGTATGGAGAAGGAAAGGAACTGCTCATGATCCAAAGCATACCACCTCATCAGTGAAGCATGGGTAGTGTCATGGCATGGGCATGTATGGCTGCCAATGGAACTGTTTTCCTTGTATTTATTGATGATGTGACACAAGCAGCAGGATGAACTCTGAAGTGTTTCAGGCAGTATTATCAATACAATCTAAGAGTTTATTAAGGCAAAGAAGTGGAATGTTGCACAATGTCCAAGTCAATCACCTTACCTGAATCCAAGTGAGCACGTATTTCACTTGCTGAAGACAAAAGTGAAGGGAAAATGCCCCAAGAACAAGCAGAAACTGAAGTTGCAGTCGAGGCCTGGCAGAGCATCACCAGGGATGAAACCCAGCATTTATGTGTTCCAGACTTCAGGCTGTAATTGACTGCAAAGGATTTGCAATCAGGTATTAAAAAGTGAAAGTTTGATTTATGATTGCTAATTTGTCCCATTACTTTTGGTCCCTTAAAAAGTTAGAGGCACATATACAAACTGTTGTCTGCAGTTAACACACATCTTGTTTGTTTTATTTCAAATCCATTATGGTGCTGTATATGCCCCAACATTTATGGACCTGACTGTATGTATGGAGGCACGTGTTCCTTAGTGATCTTTAGTGTTGTCGGTGGTTGTTTTTTGTTTTTTCTTTTACTTCTAACAGAGCCAGACTGTTTCTGCTTGCTTTCAATCTTTATGCTATACTAGAATTGACTAGCTCTGAAGTTTACACAAAAACATGAGATTCAAATCAGTCTTCTAATCTCTCTCTCAGAAAGAAGGCTAATAAAATGATTTCTGTTTCCTAACATGAGCATACTGCTTTGGTTCAAGCATGCTTCCCTGTTCCACCAGGGTTTCTCAACCTTGGCTTGTGATTCTGTTTTTAGGATCTAAATTCTCATGAATGCAGACGGCTAATAAGTTGTTGAATGTGATATAGTTTAACGAGCATAAGAGTGCAGGTGTATTTTATAGACTAGAGATTCTAATAGATTCAACATCAATTTAGTTTATGTTCCATGTAGAATAGATCAAATATAAATCTCAACTTAAAGCTGAGAGTCTTGAAAAACAGAAAAAAAGTAGACCTGTAGCACCTTTTTAATGTGACCAGTCATTTACATGCTTAATGTTTGCACTGTCCATAAGTTAACATTTCAATGAATGTCCCAGTCCACACACAACGGACAGATGAGGCAGTTTTCCTTACTTTTGGGACTTTTGGGTGTTCTCATAGTCTGTTACTGATGCCTACTGATGTCTTGATCAACAAAGGGCTTGCTATGGCAACGCTCAGTCACAGTATGCCACAAACTAAGACATGTAGCTATTCCCAGAAGGAGTAGTTCACTTTGCAATGAGAGAACAAAGTCCTGGTGCTGCACTTAGTGGACTGAGTCCTGATTTCAACTTCATCCCATCAGTTGTACTGTACAAAGTACAAAACATGTTTTTTTCCCTGATGTGATCACATTCTCCAATATGTGATCTACAGCTTGGTATAGTGATGAAATACACATGCTGATGGTTATACACTTAACATTAAAGCACAGAGCTCAGCCTATTGTCAAATCTAATTTAACTAGTCACAGAGTAAGTAGCTTTGCTATGTAGCTGTGTGACTAGCATTAGCGTATAGGGAGGATTGTGATACTACTGATTGTGATGCCATATTGTGATACTGTGAAAACTGCTCAATATTTTAGGAAATCTGCTTATTAGCTTTCTTTCTGTGTGATTAGAAGATGGATATCCATCTCATGTCACTGTGCTGAGTACAGAGCTAGAGCCACAATGTACTTATTTTAGCATAAAGGCTGTAAGCAGGGGGAAAGACAAGTTATGCTAAACTTGTCCTGATTCCGGATCTGTACTTAAAACATGCGACCATATTATATTATCATCTGACTCTCCAAATGAAACTTGTTTTTCCAAAATGACTTCTATAAATTGGAAATATCCTTTAAAAGCAGTGGACAGTCAGCAAGAACCTGGTTGAACCTATTGAAGCACTCTCCACTGTCCTCAGTGAGGAAACATATTCAACATACTCCTCATTTGTTTGTTTGTCTTAACATTACTCTGCAACGTTACTAAATATTGTGCAGTGGCACAAATACGCACCACATCCACGACAAACCTAAAAATATGTCATATCTGTGTCTAGAACCTGCTCTGTCCCACACCTGGTTCATTGCATATGTCAGAGTTCGTCAGCTGAGACTATTTGGGGTAAATTAACAGATATGAAATGAAAAGTAAAATGATAAATAAAGAATACACAACCTAAAAAGCTGAAATATTTATTTGTATAACATTACAATAATTAAAAATTCATTCTAAACTAATAATGACAAAGCGTTATGTATAATTAATTTGGAGCTCCAAAACTGTCAGTATTGGAGTCTTAAGCACAGAGAAGCTGAGAAACCCTGACACTAAGCTATGCTTATTGTTTGCATGCATCTGTAGTAATTTATTTTAGTTGTAGCATGTTCAAGTTATCATAACAAAACTACTCTATGTATCACCTTCCTCTCTGGTATTTGTTGTGTGGAAATTATGTATTTTTTCATAAATAAAATAGTATATATTGTTATTTGTTTTAGCAGAGACCTATAAGTTGCCAAATATAAAAAAGATCAGTAAAATCTATTTTTGGTCACTTGTAAAGATATTGTGTTGTTATACTCCCTGTCAGAATGGAAAAGGAGAAACACTAATTAAAAAATTAAATTTATCTTATCACTCATGAACGTGCCTTTGAAGCATTATTGGAAATTCACTGTTCATACATATTGACAGTCCTTACACAATCCCTAATATCCATTGCCTATAGTGCTTATCCTGTTTAGGGTCAATGGGGCATGGAGCCTATCCCGGCACAATGCATTGCATTCTCTGGAGTGTGTGCAATATTTCAGTATCCAGGTTGGAGGAAGATGAAACCAGTTAAGTTTGGATTAATGACCAAATAATGTAAATGCAATTTGACACTGAGTTGTTTTTTGAGTTGAGTCACCAAAAGGTTTGACTAAAGGTCCCAAAAAGTCGTCAAAAAAAGTATTTTTAGAACTGGACTCCAGAGAGGAGGACAGAGGAGGATGCTAGCAAAACTGTGGGGACCTTAAAAAGCTCCTTCAGTAACAGACTACTAATGCCACCATGTAAGAAGGAGCACTACCACACATTCTTCATTCCAACACACAGAATTATGATCATTTCACATAGAGCTACAAATTGTCTTCATTAAATGTAACACGTGTTACATTTAGATTTTCTTTATTGAGGAACTCACAGCAGGCAATATGGCAGGTGAGAGAGAGGGAATAAGTCCTGAGTTCAGTTGGAGAGTCTGTGGCAACGAGCTGGAGCAGGGGGACAGACTGCCCGGGGAAATCTCCAATCAGCCAGGGAAACAGGCAGACAGACACCAGAAACACTGAGGCAGAACTCGTGGTCGGGGACGAAAAGCTGAGGTGATTTACCGGGGCTGAGACAGACAAGCAGGTCAAAGGCAGGCAGGGTTGGCAATGGGAGATCAGTCTGGACAAAAGTGCTGGAAAGACTTGCCCCCTGTCCTCAGACGAAGAGTCCATGAATGACGATGGCGGGTCCACCTCGCCTGGGCCGGGGATGGGCGGGGCACCAGAGGTGCTCAGGCAGGGGTTACCAGTTGACGGGCGGATCCTGGAGGGCTGGTCCAGGTGCTGCCGGTGGAAGTCAGTAATGAGCTGAGGGTCAAGGATGTAGCTGGCGGGGACCCAGGACCTCTCCTCTGGACCATAACCCTCCCAATCAACCAGGTACTGGATGCCCCTCCCATGTTGCACCGTGTAGGCTGGGTCTCCATTGATAAGGCGAGGTGGCGGAGGAATCAAGGGGCTCTCCAGAACCGGCTTGATTTTTGAGATATGGAATGTGGGGTGTACTCGCATGGACCTGGGAAGCTTGAGGCGGACTGCAGCAGGGTTGATGACCTTCTGAATTTCGAAGGGGCCGATGAACTTGGGTGCCAGTTTCCTCGAGTCGAACCGGAGTGGTAGGTCCCGGGTTGACAACCACACCTTCTGTCACACTCCCATAAGTGGGAGCCGAGGTGCGGCGACAGTTGGCCAAGGCTGTGTAACGGCCCACCGACCGCAGGAGAGTGGATCTGGCCTGGGACCAGGTGCGGCGACACCGGCGGATGAAAGCCTGCACAGAGGGACAAGAAACCTCCCTCTCCTGGGCCGGAAATAGGGGTGGCTGGTATCCATAAGCACACTGGAACGGGGAGAGACCAGTGGAGGAGCTGAGGAGTGTGTTATGGGCATATTCCACCCACAGGCCATGGAGCCGGAGGACCAGTTCAGCAGTCTCTTTGGCTGAAGGGAGCTTGGGCAGGGGGATGAAGTGGGCCACCTTACCGGTCTACCACGGTAAGGATGGTGGTGTGTCCTTGAGATGGTGGTAGACCGGTCACAAAGTCCAGAGATATGTGGGACCAGGGACGATGGGGAACTGGAAGCGGGAGCAGGAGACCAGCAGGAGCCTGGTGGGAGGATTTGTTCCTGTTGCAGACAGGGCAGGCCTTGACAAACCCCTGGGTGTCCTGGTCCAGGGAGTCCCACCAGAACCGGTGCTGAAGAACCTCCTTGGTCCTCTGGATCCCTGGATGGCAGGTGAGGTGCGTGTTGTGGGCCCACTGGAGCACCTCAGAACGGAGGTGGGCTGGGACGAAGAGCCGGTTGGGAGAACAGGCGCTGGGACCTGGTTGCTCCTCCAGCGCCATCCTAACTCTTTCCTCAATCCCCCATGTAATGGCGGTGGCCAGGCGAGCAGAGGGAAGGGTGGTGTCCGCTGCCGTGGAAACCTCTTCCTCTTCCTCCAGGGACTGGCGGGAGAGGGCGTCAGGCTTAACGTTGCGGGTCCCCAGGCGATAGGAGAGAGTGAAATTGAATCTGGTGAGGAAGAGGGAACAGCGGGCCTGCCTGGAGTTCAGTCTTCTGGCTGACCTGATGTACTCCAGGTTCTTGTGGTCCGTCCACACAAGAAATGGTTGTTCAGCCCCCTCCAGCCAGTGACGCCACTCGTCCATTTGACCGCCAGAAGCTCCCGATTGCCAATGATAGTTAATTTCTGCGGGAGTCAGGCGCCGAGAGAAAAAAGCGCAGGGGTGGAGCTTCTGGTCGTCAGTAGCCCGCTGAGACAGGACAGCCCCCACCCCGACATCAGAGGCGTCTACTTCCAACACGAACTGTCTCTTGAGGTCGGGCATACGCAGGATAGGCGCAGAGGTGAAGCGGTTCTTGAAGGTCTGGAAGGCGTCTGTGGTGGCGAAGGACCAGCTGAAGGGAACTTTGGAGGAGTTGAGAGCTGTGAGAGGGGCTGCCACCGTGCTGTATCCCCGAATGAAACAACGGTAAAAATTGGCGAACCCCAGGAACCTTTGTAGCTGCTTCCGGGAGTCAGGAACAGGCCAGGCGGCGACGGCAGAGACCTAGGCTGGATCCATCTGGATGCTCCCCTGACCGACAATGTATCCAAAAAAGGAGACTGAGGGAGCATGGAACTCACATTTCTCTGCCTTAACAAACAGCAAGTTCTCCAGGAGCCGTTGAAGAACCCCCTGAACATGGTGGATGTGGTCCTCCTTGGTCTTGGACAAAATCAGAATGTCATCCAGGTAGACGAAGACATACTTGTTAAGCATGTCCCGGAGCACGTCGTTGACCAAAGCTTGGAAGATGGCGGGGGGGTTGGTGAGGCCAAAGGGCATCACCAGGTGCTCATAGTGTCCTGTAGGTGTATTGAACGCTGTCTTCCACTCATCGTCCTCCCGAATTCGCACCACGTGGTACCCCCCCCCGGTAGCAACAGGCAATCATGGCAGAGGGGGCGTTTCTTGAGGGACAGTTCAGAGGTCGGACTCACCAGTACGTCCCTCGCTACTGGTGAGACCTGGCTTTTGCTGGACACCTGGAGACGAAGTGTCCGTCTTGTCCACAGTACACACATAGGTTGAGTCTTCGACAACGCTGGCGTTCCTCTGGTGACAGAGTGGTTCTGCCAACCTGCATAGGTTCTCAATCTCCCCTCTGAGGTTCAGGCCGGGAAGTGGATATCTCCGGTACTGGACGGAACTGGTTAGGAAGAGGATGCCCGAACCGCCCTCGCCGTCTCTCCTCCCGCCTGGCCTGGATGCGTCGGTCCACCCGCCGCGTGAGTTCGATGAGCTCATCCAATGTGGCAGGGAGATCATATGACACCAGCTCGTCCTTAACATACTCCTCAAGCCCCTGTAGGTAGGCGTCGCACTGGGCCTTGGCGTTCCATTTACTCTGGCGAGCCCTGGTGCGAAAGTCAATAGAGTGGTCAGCCACAGAGCAGTCCCCCTGGTGGAGGTTCAGGAGACCGCCCATAGCATCTGGACCCTGGGAAGGTGGGCCAGAAACCTTCCGGAGCTCAGCAGCGGAGTCTCTGAAGGAGCTACAAGCAGAAGTTTGACGTTCCCATTCAGTGGTCCCCCACAGGTGGGCCCTCCCCGTGAGGTGATTAATGGTGAACGCCACTTTGGCCCCCTCAGAGGCGAATGTGTGTGGCTGCAGGGCGAACAGGATTGAGCAGTTCGTAATAAACAGATTACAGTTCTCTGGGTTCCCTGCATAACGTTCCGGAGCCCCAACTCGGGGTCCGGAAACTGGACCAGGTGGCGTTGGTCGGGGTATGGCAGCAGGCGCTGCTGCAGGTAGGTTCTGGGCCATAGTCTGTGATAGCACGGCAGTGAGCTGCTGAATCTGTGAAGCTAATGCCGCTAACGCCTGCTCCTGGTTAGCGGTACTCGGCCTGTTGTTGAGTGGCAGAAGCCTGGCGTACCTCTGCTGCGGTGGAAGCAAGCAACGCCTCGTGTTGCTAGAGAATGTTCTCCACCCTCTCCAGGCGTAGCTGTGGCGAAGCGGTGTGTGCTGGATCCATGCTGTGGCCAGATTGTACTGTAACAGGCTTGTGTAGGACCCAAATGCAGCACAACAGCAAGGGATACTTTGTAATGTTCTTTATTGAGGAACTCACAGCAGGCAATATGGCAGGTGAGAGAGAGGGAATAAGTCCTGAGTTCAGTTGGAGAGTCTGTGGCAACGAGCTGGAGCAGTGGGACAGACTGCCTGGGGAAATCTCCAAACAGCCAGGGAAACAGGCAGACAGACACCAGAAACACTGAGGCAGAATTCGTGGTCGGGGACGAAAAGCTGAGTTGATTACCGGGGCTGAGACAGACGAGCAGGTCAAAGGCAGGCAGGGTCGGCAACGGGAGATCAGTCCGGACAAAAGTGCTGGAAAGACTTGCATGATGCGAAGAACAATCTGGCAATGAGTGTCTGGAGGTAGGTGCTTAAATACAGGGTTGATTACTGATGAGGAGCAGGTGTGGGAGAAGCCATGGTGACTGATGAGGAGGCGGGGCTGACAGGTGAGTGGAAAGTTACTGGGTGCAGGTAAGAGGGAAAAGCAGGCAGGGGACCGGAGTGGATTGTGACACTTAGCTTTTGAGATTCCCTCAAAAGATAGACTTAAGTTTTCAGGGGGGCCCTGATATTTTGTTTTCTATGTTCACAAATCCTAAAATATAAATAGTAATATTACAGACAGTAGAAACAAAGCATTCATGTTAGAGCTAGTTGTTGTTTTTTTTACTTGTAGTGCGGTAGGTCAGTTGGATCCAACTGCATATTTTGAATTGAACAAAATTAAAGTTATTTTAAATAAAATATGAAGGCCTCTAGCATCATGTAGTTAAAATTTTAATAATGCCCAATAGTTCCATGACAGCGTGTGCTTTCGCTACAAGATGATTCAGATATGCGAGTTCTTAATATTCTACTGAACAGTTCAACTTGATCATGTCTGTCAGTACTACATAGGCTCTTACTTTGACGACAATAATCACAAGGAAGCGCCTCTTCTCTTTGCAAACAGTGCACCTCTCTCTTTCTCCCTGTCTCTCTCTCTCTGCTGGTCAGTGCTCACTCAGACACACTTAGCCCCCCCCCCCGGCTGCTCTGCCAGAGAGTGTAGAGTCAGAGAGTAGCCAGATGCAAGTAGTTAATAAAAAAAAGCATTTTTATTGCCTAAAATCTTTGTGCTTTGTTTTACCATAATCATAATCATAATCAAAATCAACTAACTCAAGACAAAATCACAAAATTATTCAATGATCATGACATTTCAAGTAAAAAGTATCGGTATCAGTATTGACATCGGCGATACTAGCCCTGTATTTACTTGGTATTGGATCGATACCAAAATTCCCAGTATCACTCACGCCTAGATGTTACTGACACTACTGTCAGTCAAAAGACAGATGTGTAGTACAGCCTTACACCAGCAGGGAGAAGCACGCATCCTCCTTTAGTACAGTATTTTGGTACCATAGTAATCATGAAGTAGGAGTAAATGTCACTTCCAAGCTTGTTTAGAAAATATTTATTTCATGTAATGTACACTGTACAAAGTCACTAAAGCATGTGAGATACATTGAGATCTCATTCTTCACAATCACATTTTGTGGATGATTTCCTCTCTTATGTCTGAAGTCGCAACATGATTTCTCTTAAACCATAGAGATAACAGCAGTGCTTTTCATGTCAACAGCCTTTAAAAGGACATTTCTACAACTTTATGAGTCTTTCTAATTTCTAAACTTATTCTGAAACTCTAAAGACATTTATTATGGTACAAATTGAACATAATACATTTTGCATAATGATTCAGGCAATGATTTTTCATAATAAAGTCATTAATCTATGAATCAATCAGCAGCATCAACATCATTCTATCGGTCACTACTGAGTCATATGTTATTTTCTGCAAGTCATTATAATATTAGCACACTTTAAGACATGGATGTCTTTGTTCCAAAAGGCTTCCAATGAGTAACCTTAGCAGCTTCATATTGACAGTGGAATTACAACGATCTGATCTGTTTGTTGTGATTGTGAATTTATGTTCCAGTTTACAGTGTCATCCTCCAGTTGCTAGTCCACAAACATCAGTAGAGGAAATCATTGATCAGCAACATGAATGCCCTTTTATAGAGGAGTCATGGCATTCTGTCCCTTAGTACTCTTTTTAGCACTTTATACCATCGAAACCTACTAAATCCACATTCATTTTTACAGGGCTGGCACTGAGGCATGTCTTAAATTAACTTCTCTTTTGCAATGGATGTTATATCAAGCAATCAAAGTAAATATTCACCTTCAATAGTAAGTATAGTAAGTAATTTACTTTTAGCACATTCAAATCCAACATATTATTAAACTATGCCAATTTAATTATCAAATGCCATCAAATCTACAACAGGTTAAAGGACCATAACAGTGCTTGGATGGTTTCTGCAATTACCAAATGTTAGCATGCTAACACACTAAACTAAGGTAGTAAACACAATCCAGATGTCTGGATTTCACATGTTCAGATAAACATGGCAGGTTTTACTGAGTATATCAACCTTTAGCCTCTTTCAGGCTCGACATGATCACATTATATATGACACAAGTCCAGGATGGCTTAGCCCGATCATTGGACATTTGGATTCAGCCATTGTTGTTATTAGCAAACTAGCATGCTGACATCAGCATTCAGATCAGCACAAGGCATCACTGTGCAGACAATGCCTCTAACGTAGCAGTAAACAGAGGGTTGTCCAGGCAGGCAATGGGTTGCAATTACTTCAGTATACTATAAAATTAGTATGCACTGCTATCACTACAACAGTATGACTATGATGACAGGAAAACACGATGTTACTATTTCAAGTACACTTAAAACCACAAGCGGCATTGAATGGGCCCTTGCGCATGCACGCACATCGGCAAGTTTTAAGTCAATCAGATCCCTGGGAGGAGTTTGTTAAAACAGAACATAGGAAGCAACCACTTTTTTCTCATACAGTCAAATTTGACAAACTAGCCACACCCACACTGTTTCATCAAAATTCGGAATTTTGATGAAACAGTGTTCTCTGTTTGTGTTCTTCAGTGTTCTTCTCATAGTTAAAGCCTTAAGAACACACATGCCAAGTTTCAATTAGATGGGATAGAATCCCTAGGAGTTTGTTAAAATAGGCCACACAAATTAGCCTGGATTGGGTCAAAGGGTTAAATTTGATGTAGTGCCACGCCCACACAGTTTCCTCAAAATTCATAATTTTGATAACTTTTACTCAGGAAGTCTATATGAACACACCTACCAAGTTTGAAGTGAATTGGATAAAATCCCTAGGAGGAGTTCGTTAAAATTGAGCATACACATTAGCCAGAATTGGGTCAAAAGGTCAAATTTGATGGCTGAAGTTGAATGGATAAAATCGCTAGGAGTTTGTTCAAATATGACCCCTTCTCAACCAGCCCGACCTGCCCCCTAATTAATTTTGCAGCCGAATTGCATAACATTGGTCTTAGTAACCACTAGAAGTTTCAGACAGCTCTGCGAAAGTATATGAAAGCCCAACACTTTGCCTGAAAATCAGCCAAAAAGCCAATGGAGTTTCACTTTTTTTTTTTTAAATATCGGCATTATTGACTTTGACAGGCCACTGTGTCTACATAGTTTCTCAAAAACTCACCACATTTGGAGGGATTCTTCCCAAGATTGTTTCTGATATTTCCACTGAGTTTCAGCACCGTATGGTCAATATTGTCTGAGCAATCTTGTCCTCTCGAAAAAGTGGTCTTTTCTATCACCACTAGGAGGCGCTGTGATAATCACCAAATGTTGTCATGGAAATGTGTTCTAGGCCAGACTGCCATTATATTAGAGGAATGGGGAAGACTCACGATTTTGATAACTTTTCATTGTCAAGGCCTTAAGAACACACATACACAAATTTCAAACAGATAGGATGAAAGCCCTAGGAGAAGTTTGTTCAAATACAACCCCTAGAAATGACCGCAAAAACACGAAAACGCCAACTTTGAAACAAAATGGACGGCGTACGCTTCGATGTAGCCTGGGTCACCAAGAGACTTTTTTGTAGGCCTGGGGGAGATACATGTTGCCACCGAAAGCCATGTCTGGATGTGAAATTTTGTCAATGACAGAGGCTCTCTACAAAATTTTGTAGATGGCGCTGTGGAGCCATCTTGGTCCGAGTGCCCTTGAAACTTCCAGATTCTAAAAAGTTCAGCATACTTTACTTGAGTTTTCTATTTCGTAAGTTTTCGAGCATGTTTAGCCCCTCAAAAAAAAGAAGAATCCAAAGGATACAATAGGGCTTCGGCGCTTGGGCCCTAAAAAGAGTCAGTGAATCCCTAATTCAATTCAAGTGAATGTGTTGTGTCATAATGTATTTTTGCGACGCTTATCACCATCTGCCAGGTGCCAACCCTGTAATTTTCATGCATCATGCAATTGTCACACTACCTGTTAACCTATAGGCAGACATTTATCAGATTTGAATGTGGTACTTTGTAGTTCATAAGTTTAAATTGCCCACAGTAGTTGGTTTAATTTGAAATGTTGTCAACTTTTATTATTAAGTTCAAAATGTAAAGTTGAATTGATCAAACCAAATTTCAGTAAATTTAGGTATACACAATTACTGTGATGGCAGAATGCATTTCAGATTCATTCTCCAAATCAGACACAGCTTTTTTGAAACACTACAGCCAAACTGCCTTCCTTTGAGCATAGATAATTCTCTGATAAATCTCATAAATGTTTGTTGTTATGATTCTATGATCACATAGAATTTTGCACATAAGGGTTTTAGAAATAACCAGTCAGGAATATTGGGCTTTAAGATGTTTATTTTTCTTAAAGCTACATTTATCAATATTTTTTGGGGTACACAACTGTCTTAAGAGATTTTTACAGAAAACAGCTGCCCAAAAACTGTTACATTGAATAAAAATATCGATTACTGAAACTAAACTGGAACTGAATTTGAAATTGATTGTGCCACCACAAATTTCTTATTTATTATTAATATTTTTATATATAGCTGGATCAAACTCATCTTACCAACACAACTGAACTGGTGGGAAGCCAGTGGGGGATTTTACATTGAATCCGGCGTTGAGGGTCCACAGCAGCATCCATGTCTGATATACGTTTAATTTAAAATTATTTAATCTAGCAAATCTGAATTTATGTTTAAACAAGTACCTCCAGACAAAAATATCTGCCCCATTGATACCCTCCCCAGTTATCCCTCAGAAACCTATGAGACCTCCCCATCAGCATCCTTACTCCATCCTGTCACTGCCATCACCATTGATCTGCACAACACAGTCCTTGTTCAAAGGCTCCTTTGAGTGGGCTGTATCAAAATGCTGGGTGCTCACCATATATCTCCCTCGATCATCCAGCCCCAAGGCAGGGACAAAGCGGCGGTCAAACTGGATTTCTTGGCGCAGGTACGAGGTCTTCTTCTGGCAGGAGTCACCAGTTCCCTCCTGCAAAGCTGACAGGAAGACCACCAACTCAAAGTGCTTAGCCATGCCTTCACAGAGAGCGGGATAGAGGGGGCTACGGCGATCTAGGGGGTGGTAAAAGGTCAGTGGGAAGATGAAGAAAGGACAAGGCTGCTGGCCCAGATGATCCAAGTGGAAGTCCAGAGATGTCTGATGCAGGGCTTGACCTTCATGCTCCTCATATAGTACTGCACTCACCTTTACGTCAACCAGAGGTCGCTGCAGCAGGTTGGTGGCTCGTAGCATGAGGCATGTCTGGCCTTGGTGTTGGCCCACTACTGCCTGGGGGCTGAATTGAATGGCTCCTGCTCGCTTCTGAGGACGTGCAATCTTGGCTACAAATGCACCTGAAGGTTAAGACAACAAGACTTCAATTTAATAAAATTAATAGCATATAGCAACAAAAGCACAAAATTAACCAGGCAACAGATTAAGTTAACGACCACCATGAATGCTTTTGAGAAGAGACTGTATTGTCCCCATATTGATTGATTGATTCACAATGGCTGATTAATTACATTTCACCCCTGACTACGATGGAAAGCTTTTTACCTAGCCTGCCAATGTGAGCATTTAGCACAGATATGAACGTTTTTGGCCTCAGAGCGATCTGAATCGCGACTGGTCGCTATTGTTACTGTTACACCGCGCAAGTGACCCAGATGTCACTGAGAGAATCATTTCTCAAAATAAAAGGTTTTTCAAAATAAAATATCGTCCATACTCAGATAATACATAAAACGGAAATAATTAATTATTTCTTGTGTGGCCCGGTACCAATTGATCGACGGACCGGTACTGTTCCGCGGTTGGGGACCACTGGGTTACCAGATAACTCAAAGGACTCTAGAGATGATTCATGGGAGGGAAAAGAAGCCAAAAGGTTTGAAAACACTGGTTTTAGTATTTACAGTGTGTTGTTGTGGACTTTTAAAATGTAAATTTTTTAAATCTGCTTTAGTGTAGTAAAAAGAGTTAGATCATTGTCATATCAGAGAGGTTTCGTAGATGACCTTTCACATTGTTTAAAAGCAGAGCTGTTTTAAATAAAAAATGATAAAAAAAAAAAGAGAGCTTTGAGACCAATGTCATAATAACCTACTGTGTCATCATAGTCTTGGATCCTTCCATGTAAATGCAATATCAACCATTTTGTCTTAATCAGAAGCTTTGAAACAAGGGACTATTTTCAGTACCCTTGCTTCATACTGGATCAGTATGGATTCATAAACCTTCACTTCTCCATTCCCAATTAAACACTTATTTGACTGAACATTAAGGCCACTCCATAACACAAGGACAGGTTTTAGGTTGATTTCTGTTAAATTGTGTTTCCTGAAGCCCAGCCCTTTGACGTTGTTGGTAGGTCTTAGGTCAAGATATTGTTTGGTGATTCACCAAAGATCACCCTATCTGGACTTGAGTTAGAAGAGAAAGAGAGAAAGAATCACAAGCTTTGGTTTATGATTGATGGAAGGGGAAACACAAATTGATATGGAAGCAGAGACTGACAAAACTCATACACCTGTTCTTGTCCTTGAATACTAACAATCCCCACTTGAGGAATGCAATGTTCAGGGAAAATAACTTCTGAATATTTGGTCAGTACAATAATGAGCTTTTTTTTTTGGCTCAGTGTGACTCCCATTATCCCTTAAATTAAGATGCTTTGGACTGAAGGTTTTAGCAATAGGGGTGTTGTACCTGTGATGAATGCTTCCAGCATGAGCCCCAGGAGCATCTGCACAGCTAGCAGTGCTATTGCACTTGGGCAGTCCCCGCTGGGGAACATGGTGCCATAGCCGATGGTCAGCTGTGTCTCCAGTGAGAAGGAAAAGGCAGCAGTGAAGCTGGTTATGTGCTTCACACAAACCACATGTCCCTGTGGGGGGTCATCGTGATCCTGGACGGACAGGTCTCCATTGAGATGGGCCAGCAAGTACCACAGGGAGGCAAACAGCAGCCAGTGGACAAGGAAGGAGGCACAGAAGGCCAGCAGGACCCATCTCCAGCGTAGACCAACTAACAGTCCCCACAGGTCTTGCAGGGCAAGTAGCCAGGCTCTGCCTGAGGCCCCACGCCACAAGCCTGAAGTATACAGAGGAGGACGTAGTGCACAGTGTCCATCTTTGGTGACCAAGCGCTGGCAGGGCAGAGAAGACAAGAGAGGAGAGGAGGAACCTTTGCCACCCAGAACCCTACTGTTGGATTTGGTTGTCATGGTTGCAGATGATTCACAAGCAGGGTAGGTCGATATGAAGATGATCCTGAAATGAAATGATAAAAGAAACATGCATTGTGGGAAGGTTTGAGGAACAAATAATCAGTCAATGCTTCAACCCTGTGTTTGCAACCTTGAGGTAGATTTATGATGTGCTCGCCTAGCTTAACACAAAGACTGAAAGCAGGAAAGAAACAGCTTAGCTTAGCAAATTCAAAAGTGAAATTCAGACAACAGCAAAGCTGTTTAATTAACATACCGAAATGTATGTACTGTATGGAAATGTCAACTTATCTGCTGAAATGACATTTACTTGGTTTTATATTTTACATTTGTATTTAACTAGTTACAAATTTAAATATCCCAATAACTGTTCATACCTTGTGCAAGAGGGACATCCTGCACACTGACCACAATTTTTTTATTCTCTGCCCACAAAATGACTCTATGGTTACTTGGTGCAAATAATTTACTGATTGACTGCAGATGAAAGGATGTCAGGGGGAAGGGATATTTTGCATTGTTCGAGTGTGTTTGTGCTGTGTTGAAGATGATAGCAGTTTCACATTGCATCACTATGACAGTCAGCTAAGAATCCTGTCTACATTGAGGAGGCACCAGCTGTAGTGGAAAATGAAATCAGGTAAACGATCTGGTATCAAAAGCAAGTCAAGTCGCTTGAGATAGTGAACATGATAAACATCAGTGGGTTAACCTTATCATTGTAAGCATGTTAGCACTGTTGATGTCAGCATTTAGCTCAAAATACTGCTGTAGGTTTTGCAGGGCCAGTAGCATGACTGTAGACTTTACACCCTTTTTCATGGGCAGGTTCAAATGAAGTCATGAGTCAAGTGAAAGTCAAGTAAAATCAAATCTAAAGTCAGATTAATGACTTGAATCCAAGTCATGTGACTTAACACCACACCTGTACATTCTTGACAAAACCAATGGAAACATGCCATTCTGTAGCAGCAGCAAACAGACACCTTTAAACTTTTAGTCTCACTTTAGACTTATTTCAGATTTAATGGATTGAGGTTAGTGGTTATTCTGGATTAAGCTGCTGCCCTGGATGCACACACATGAAATTGATATGCATTTCCTCAATAGTAAACAATTATATTTCCTCAAATGTGACTAGTAGTTTCTAGTAGGTAGTTGTACCTACAGGATCACCACGTATTTAATTAAAACAGCATGTACAGTATGTGTGTAGGACTAGAAAGCACCAGATGTATGTGAAGACAGTCCTGACAGGCAGACAGCTAGAGTCCTGTCCTTGTCAGAGTTTCTATTTCTATGTCAATATTGTTGCCAGGAGATTAGAGCAGGTCCCAGCTGGGAATCTGTCTGAGGAACACAGCAACATGCAGAGTAGGAATGTGTCTTTCATCTGCAGGGAGCTTTAAACTTACTGCACTACATGGCTCTCCACTCATCATACATATATATCTACAATATATATGTATGATTGTTTTACGCATGCATTTACTATGCACCTGAACTCCTTTGATGCACATGTTGTAAACTTTACATGGCTTTTAAATAGAAAAAACAGAGATAATCAGTGATTTAAAATTTGAACAGAACTATAAATCCTTTGTGAGGGCATGAGGAGTGAAGTTAAAATTTTAAAATGAAGTTTGATAACATCACCCAGTAGCATTGTTTTGGTACACACACAAATGATAAAAAATGCATATAATAAAGTGCTTGATACTTTTATAAAGCATGTTTCAGTTTAAACCTTAAAACACCAATCATTAAAAGACCACTTTACCAAAGCATCAGACCACTTTATGTGCTTATCTGTGAAGCAAACACCAACCAAGTAAGGACTAAAGTGGGACATAAGATAAATTAACAGCAGGATTAAAAAGGAGGGTATTGGGTAAACGTGTAGTTGTTTTTGATAAGAAGTTTGTCTTTATGCTGAGGCTGGGAGAAACAGCAGCCTGTTTGTCACATGAGAGCCATGTGCTGGCTGAGGCTTCATTGTTCTGCTTCTTAATTTGTCAGAGCTTGTCACTCTGTCAGTTGGAGTGTTAAATCATAAAAATACCATTTTCTACACAATGTTGCTTCAAGATTCCAATGCTGGTTTTAACAACGGTCCTTAGCTTTGAAAATGCAATTCAATGGTTGATGTTATTTAAGATATACACATAGATCTATTTCTTTTGGTCTTTATTTGACACAGACAACTTGAAGAGTGACAGAGCCACAGGTTGGATTTGAACCCTGGGCTGCTGCGGGAAGGACTAAGCCTTTGTACATGGGGCAGATGCGCTACCAACATCACCACACAACACCACATAGATCTATTTCAACAATATAACATGTAACGTAATGGAAAATGATGTAGAATCTTGCACAATGTCTAATTTAGCTATATATGAAAATGTTTTTGTAAATATAAATTTTTTAAGGCAGTTTATTAAAAGGATGAATTAGGGATAGGGGGTTAGTATTAGTTTGATTTACATGTAAATCTCTTTGATTTACATGTATTTGTATGACAAATAAACATAATATAGTGTTGTATGTATTGTTATGAATATGAACTCTGTATAGTATCTTGAATTGTATTGCCTAAACCTATGCTGTAAGTACATTGTAACAATGTACGGTTCTTTAGATTTTTATGTCTTCAAATTGTAAGGATGAATTGTTCTTATGTAATAACTGCTAAGTGACAAATACATGTGTACATTTTCACTACATATGAACATTTAGCTGTCATTTGCTTTAACAAACGGATGACACAGCAAGTTGAAAGTGCAACATTGCCTCTGTGTTCATAAATTACATTATGAATTACAATGAATTTACTGAATACATTTATGATGAAAAATAATTGCAGCCTGAATTATGTTGCTATGTTTTCCTGTTTGGAAGCATCACATTAGTGAATCATTGTAGTCTTTGTGAAAAAGTAACACTTTTTCCTCAGGTCACTGTTGACTCATATTATTTATAATATTTAACCAAGACCACCATCTTTTCATAGCCCTAACCTTGACCTTGACCCTAGAGAATGTTGTATGGAAACAAATGTAATACATAGTTAGTGAATGATTGCATTTCAACTACAACAAAACCAGTGTCTTTCTAATTATACATCAAATAAAACTTGAATTCAACTTGAATTCAAAGTTAAGATAGAAGATAATGGTGACTTTGCACATGTGTTCATTGAAAATATTTACCTCCTCATTCAGTGTAATTTTGTGGGCCAGTATGTTCTCCACAGTATGCTCTCTACAGTATGTTCTCTGCAGTATGCTCTGCACAGTATGTTCTCTGCAGTATGCTCTCCACAGTATGTTCTCTGCAGTATAAAATGACCCTTTAAAAAGGAGGACTGGATTCGAAGTATCAAAGTCAAGTTGAATTTATTCTTGTGCAAGAAGGAGCATGTAACAGTGCAACACTCAAAAGGGGTTACAGAGAAAAGGGCTCCCTGTGGAGTTCTAACAGTTAGTTCTTATACACTCACACCTCCCCATATATACAGATGGCATCATAAGTTTTTCTTTTAATTTCCTTTAGCATACTGGGTTCTCGACAGTATGTTGTCTACAGTATGTTCTCTACAGTATGCTCTCTACAGTATGTTCTCCACATTATGTTCTCTACAGTATGTTCTCTACAGTATGCTCTCTACAGTATGTTCTCCACAGTCTCTACATTATGTTCTCTACAGTATGTTCTCCACAGTATGCTCTCTATAGTGTGTTCTCCACAGTTTGTTCTCTACAGTATACTCTCTACAGTATGTTCTCTACAGTATGCTCTCTACAGTATGTTCTCCACATTATGTTCTCTACAGTATGTTCTCTACAGTATGTTCTCTACATTATGCTCTCTACAATATGTTCTCTACAGTATGCTCTCTACATTATGTTCTCTACAGTATGCTCTCTACAGTATGTTCTCTACAGTATGTTCTCCACAGTATGCTCTCTACAGTGTTCTCCACAGCATGTTCTCTACATTATGCTCTCTACAATATGTTCTCTACAGTATGCTCTCTACAGTACGTTCTCCACAGTATATTCTCCACAGTATGTTCTCTACAGTATGTTCTCTACAGTATGCTCTCTACAGTATGCTCTCTACATTATGTTCTCTACCGTATGTTCTCTACAGTATGCTCTCTACAGTACGTTCTCTACAGTATATTCTTCACAGTATGCTCTCTACAGTATGCTCTCTACAGTGTGTTCTCTACAGCACACTCTCTCCAGTATGCTATCTACAGTATGTTCTCTACAGTATACTATCCCCTCCACAGTATGTCCATTACAGTATGTTCTCTACAGTATGCTCTCTACATTATGTTCTCTACAGTATGCTCTCTACAGTATGTTCTCTACAGTATGTTCTCCACAGTATGCTCTCTACAGTGTGTTCTCCACAGTATGTTGTCTACAGTATGTTCTCCACAGTATGCTCTCTACAGTATGTTCTCCACAGTATGCTCTCTACAGTGTGTTCTCCACAGTATGTTCTCTACAGTATGTTCTCCACAGTATGCTCTCTACAGTCTGTTCTCCACAGTATGTTCTCTACATTATGCTCTCTAGAATATGTTCTCTAGAGTATGCTCTCTACAGTATGTTCTCTACAGTATGTTCTCCACAGTATGCTCTCTACAGTGTGTTCTCCACAGTATGTTCTTTACAGTATACTCTCTACAGTATGCTATACTCGCCACAGTATGTTCTCTACAGTATGCTCTCTACAGTGTGTTCTCTACATTATGTTCTCTAAGGTATGCTATCTACAGTATGTTCTCTACAGTATACTATACCCTCCACAGTATGTCCATTACAGTATGTTCTCTACAGTATGCTCTCTACAGTGTGTTCTCCACAGTATGTTCTCTACATTATGTTCTCTACAGTATGTTCTCCACAGTCTCTACAGTATGTTCTCTACAGTATACTCTCTACATTATGTTCTCTACAGTATGTTCTCCACAGTATGCTCTCTATATTGTGTTCTCCACAGTATGTTCTCTACAGTATACTCTCTACAGTATGTTCTCTACAGCATGCTCTCTACAGTATGTTCTCTACAGTATGCTCTCTACAATATGTTCTCTACAGTATGCTCTCTACAGTATGTTCTCCACAGTATATTCTCCACAGTATGTTCTCTACAGTATGCTCTCTACAGTATGCTCTCTACATTATGTTCTCTACTGTATGTTCTCCACAGTATGCTCTCTACAGTATGCTCTCTACAGTGTGTTCTCTACAGCACACTCTCTTCAGTATGCTATCTACAGCATGTTCTTTACAGTATACTATACCCTCCACAGTATGTCGATTACAGTATGTTCTCTACAGTATGCTCTCTACATTATGTTCTCTACAGTATGTTCTCCACACTATGCTCTCTACAGTGTTCTCCACAGTACGTTCTCTACATTATGCTCTCTACAATATGTTCTCTACAGTATGCTCTCTACATTATGTTCTCTACCGTATGTTCTCCTCAGTATGCTCTCTACAGTGTGTTCTCTACAGCACACTCTCTCCAGTATGCTATCTACAGTATGTTCTCTACAGTATACTATACCCTCCACAGTATGTCCATTACAGTATGTTCTCTACAGTATGCTCTCTACATTATGTTCTCTACAGTATGCTCTCTACAGTATGTTCTCCACAGTATGTTCTCTACAGTATGTTCTCCACAGTATGCTCTCTACAGTGTGTTCTCTACAGTATGTTCTCTACAGTATGTTCTCCACAGTATGCTCTCTACAGTGTGTTCTCCACAGTATGCTCTCTAGAGTGTGTTCTCCACAGTATGTTCTCTACAGTATACTCTCTACAGTATGCTATACTCGCCACAGTATGTTCTCTACAGTATGCTCTCTACAGTGTGTTCTCTACATTATGTTCTCTACAGTATGCTCTCTACAGTATGTTCTTTACAGTATACTATACCCTCCACAGTATGTCCATTACAGTATGTTCTCTACAGTATGCTCTCTACAGTGTGTTCTCCACAGTATGTTCTCTACAGTATGTTCTCTACAGTATGTTCTCCACAGTGTGTTCTCCACAGTATGTTCTCTACAGTATGTTCTCCACAGTATGCTCTCTACAGTGTGTTCTCCCCAGTATGTTCTCTACATTATGCTCTCTACAATATGTTCTCTACAGTATATTCTCTACAGTATGCTCTCGACAGTATGTTCTCTACAGTATGCTCTCTACAGTATGTTCTCTACAGTATGCTCTCTACAGTATGTTCTCTACAGTATGCTATACTCTCCACATTATGTTCTCTACAGTATGTTCTCTACAGTGTGTTCTCCACAGTATGTTCTTTACAGTATGCTCTCTATAGTATGCTATACTCGCCACAGTATGTTCTCCACAGTATGCTCTCTACAGTGTGTTCTCCACAGTATGTTCTCTACATTATGCTCTCTACAATATGTTCTCTACAGTATATTCTCTACAGTATGCTCTCGACAGTATGTTCTCTACAGTATGCTCTCTACGGTATGTTCTCTACAGTATGCTCTCTACAGTATGTTCTCTACAGTATGCTATACTCTCCACATTATGTTCTCTACAGTATGTTCTCTACAGTGTGTTCTCCACAGTATGTTCTTTACAGTATGCTCTCTATAGTATGCTATACTCGCCACAGTATGTTCTCTACAGTATGCTCTCTATAGTATGCTATACTCGCCACAGTATGTTCTCTACAGTATGCTCTCTACAGTGTGTTCTCTACATTATGTTCTCTACCGTATGTTCTCCTCAGTATGCTCTCTACAGTGTGTTCTCTACAGCACACTCTCTCCAGTATGCTATCTACAGTATGTTCTCTACAGTATACTATACCCTCCACAGTATGTCCATTACAGTATGTTCTTTACAGTATGCTCTCTACATTATGTTCTCTACAGTATGCTCTCTACAGTATGTTCTCTACAGTATGTTCTCTACAGTATGCTCTCTACAGTGTGTTCTCTACAGTATGTTCTCTACAGTATGCTCTCTACAGTATGCTCTCTATAGTATGTTCTCTACAGTATATTCTCCACAGTATGTTCTCTACAGTATGTTCTCTACAGTATATTCTCTACAGTATGCTCTCGACAGTATGTTCTCCACAGTATGTTCTCCACAGTATGTTCTCTACAGTATGTTCTCTACAGTATATTCTCTACAGTATGCTCTCTACAGTAAGCTATACTCTCCACATTATGTTCTCTACAGTATGTTCTCTACAGTATGTTCTCTACAGTGTGTTCTCCACAGTATGTTCTTTACAGTATGCTCTCTATAGTATGCTATACTCGCCACAGTATGTTCTCTACAGTATGCTCTCTACAGTGTGTTCTCTACAGCATACTCTCTCCAGTATGCTATCTACAGTATGTTCTCTACAGTATACTATACCCTCCACAGTATGTCCATTACAGTATGTTCTCTACAGTATGGTCTCTACATTATGTTCTCTACAGTATGTTCTCTACAGTATGCTCTCTACAATATGTTCCCTACAGTATGCTCTCTACAGTATGTTCTCTACAGTATATTCTCCACAGTATGTTCTCTACAGTATGTTCTCTACATTATGCTCTCTACAGTATGCTCTCTACATTATGTTCTCCACAGTATGCTCTCTACAGTATATTCTCCACAGTATGTTCTCTACAGTATGTTCTCTACAGTATGCTCTCTACAGTATGCTCTCTACATTATGTTCTCTACAGTATGTTCTCCACAGTATGCTCTCTACAGTATGCTATACTCTCCACATTACGTTCTCTACAGTATGCTCTCTACAGTACGTTCTCTATAGTATGCTCTCTACAGTATGCTCTCTACAGTATACGCTCTACAGTATGTTCTCTACAGTATACTATACTGTCCACCATATGTTCACTACAGTATATTCTCTACAGTATGCTATCTACATTATGTTCTCTACAGTATATTCTCTACAGTATACTATACCCTCCACAGTATGTCCATTACAGTATACTCTCTACTGTATGCTCTCCACAGTATGTTCTCTACAGTATGTTCTCCACAGTATGTTCTCCACAGTATGCTGTCTATACTCTCTGTAAACCAAATCCTTCAGAGACAGAATAGTGACATAGACAATCTGTATTCTGTGTGCTTGTTAAAAGTTTAAGGATAAACCTTCAAAAACAGATCACACACAGTTCATACATTCCAATTACAGCATATCCAATTTTTGTATGCACAGCAAATTAAGTTTGACAGAGTTCATGTTAAAAGTAGTGTGTGAGTTATACTATTTTAAAAAAATAGTATTATGAACTAAGTTCATAAATGATTACAATCAGAGAACAATATGTTTTCTCAAGTACTGTGCTAATTGTGCGTTGCTTGAATGAGATGTTCCCTGACTGTCTGTTTGTTTACTCTCCCATATATATATTTTTGATACCTGACTAAGTGTAACTATGAACATGACCTCACTATTTAAGTAAACTTTTGAATCCATAACTTCATGTTTGAGTATTCCAGAAAATTTTATTTGAACTTAATAATATAATTATATAATATAATTTGAACTTAGTAATATAATGACGTTAACAGAGTGGAGGTCCCTGGGACTGGGGTAAAATTTAAACTTACTGTAGTCATCCCCTAGCAACGACGGATATGCATGACACTGCCTAGTCAGCCATTTTCTCATTTCTAAGCTGTCTGTGTTAATGTACAAGTTAAGAAAACAAGTGGAAATGTCTCTTTATCGACAACTGGGAGGGGTGCCAAAGGATTTATGTAACATTAAGTCTGCAGCTGTTCACTGTCTATACCCTGTTAATGCTACTTTATTAAACCTGAAACTAAATCTGGAACAGAAAAACAAAACTCTTCTTCTGTATTTCATTGTAGTAATAACGTGTAGACATGTTATCTTGACTTTCAGATACACTTGTGTTCATGCTTGTTTAACTACAGCCTGGACTCAGTTTACCATGCCTGGGATGCAGAAATGATTTTAACTGATAAAAAATAAGTTAGGAAACAATTTCTTTACTTTGTAATTAACAAACCATAGAATGCGCTCATTAATGCCACAGAACAAATCCTGCTTTGTATTATGGTGACAACACATAGAATAACAGACTCCTTAACAGATCAACAACACTGATCAGACCACAGTTGATCACTCATTGTGCTGGTATCAGGGCATTAGCTCACAGTTTGTACTCACCTAAAACTGTAGTTACGGCTAAACAAGGGCCCTATGACCTTTTCACCTAAGTGCTGGTCTGAGGTCTGCCAAGTGAGCAAAGGGGTCAAGGTAGTTGGAAAGAGTGCCACTATTTCCTTGGAGGACAGAGTGTAAAATCCCAGAGGAGTCCCGAGCAGAGACTGATAGTGTCACCCCAGAGAAGTTTTCTCAGTTTGGGAGCCAGACTGAACGTGGCGATCTCTGCTCCTCCGATCTGCAGCCTCCAGCTCCGGGGCGAGGATGATTCAATTGGTCACATTACTCTGCATGGAGCCTATTAGTGTTCCCGGAAGACAGAAGACAGAGGGAGGGGGGATAAGAACAACACCTTGTCAGAGTTCATTCAAAGAGCTGCTTGTTGCTGGTTGGTGTCCCACAGCTGCTGCTGTGAAAAATTGGGTTTGTTGATAAGGCATTGCAACTCTTTGTGTAAAAGTGTGAATACATGAATGTATTTGTCTGTGTCCTTGTGTTTTGTCCACATCTTTTCTTTTTTCTTTATACATGTGTTTTCTGAAGTTTCCTGTCATATTAGTTAATAATACATCTTAAACAGTTAGTGAGAAAAATATAACATGCAGTTTCATTTCATACACATTTTCCTAAATTTCAGTCTGGCATTCATTGTTATGCTGATGACACCCAATTATATTTAACTAAACTCCAAGCATGCCTTAAGTATATAAAAAGTTGGATGACCTACAATTTTCTGATGTTGAATTCAGACAAAACTGAAGTTTTTGTAATTGGACCCAAACACCTCAGAAACTCTCTTTCTAGAGACTTAGTTACTTTAGACGGGATCACCCTGGCTTCCAGCTCCACCGTAAATAATCCTGGAGTTGTTTTTGATCAGGATTTGTCCTTTAATGTCCACATAAAATGAATTTTCAAGGACTGCATTCTTCCACTTACGTAACATTGCCAATATCAGCCGCATTGTGTCTCAAGCGGATGCAGAAAAACTAGTCCATGCATTTGTTACTTCTAGGCTGGACTATTGTAACTTGTTATCAGGCTGAAAAACCCAGGCAGACCCTGTGGCCCCGGCAGTCTAGTGCTATGGCAGCATAACTAAGGGATGACCTGATCCAACCCTAACTATAAGCACTATCAAAAAAAAAGGTCTTAAGTCTACTCTTGAAGGTGTTGACCGTGTCTGCCTCCCGAACCCAGAAAGGTAGTTTGTTCCACAGAAGAGGAGCTTGATAGATGAAAGCTCTGGCTCCAAATCTACTTTTGGAAACTATAGGAACCACAAGGAATCCAGCATTCTGAGAGCGTAGTGGTCTAGAAGGGGTAGTAAGGTACTATGAGTTCTTTTAGGTATGATGGTGCCTGGCCATGAAGGGCTTTGTATGTTAGGAGAAGAATTTTAAATTCTATTCTAGATTTAACAGGTAGCCAGTGCAAGGAAGCCAAAATGGGAGAGATGTGATCTCTGATCTTGGTTCCTGTCAGAACACATGCAGCAGCATTCTGAATTAGCTGCAAAGTCCTAAGAGACTTATTGGACCAGCCTGATAACGACTTACAATAGTCCAGCCTAGAAGTAACAAATGCATGAATTAGTTTTTCTGAATCCACTTGAGACACGATGCGGCTGATTTTGGTAATGTTATGTAAGTGTAAGAATACAGTCCTCGAAATTCGTTTTACGTGGACATTAAAGGACAAATCCTGATCAAAAACAACTCCAAGATTCTTTACGGTGGAGCTGGAGGCCAGGGTGATCCCATCTAAAGTAACTAAGCCTCTAGAAAGTGGCCTCACGGGTCGCCTGCCATCCTGGGACTGCTCGAACAATCTTCATTATCAAGCAGCGTTCTGGTGGTCAGTGATGTAGAAGGATGTGGGGAAATATGTGGTGGCCTGCCCCGTCTGTGCGAGGAACAAGGTCTCCCAGCAACCTCCTGCGGGTCTTCTGCACCCCCTCCCTGTGCCCCATCGTCCCTGGTCCGACATCTCTTTGGGCTTTGTCACAGGTTTGCCTCTGTCTGATGGCAACACTACCATCCTCACAATAGTTGACAGGTTCTGTGTTTGCGGACAGAAAATTTTGGAAGAAGCAGCAAGCTTAAAGAGTCTCTAGGTAAGTTATTCAATTTTACTGAGTATTTACATTTGTCAGCTATGATTTCATTATTCACAACTGAACTTTAGCAGCATTTTTCTGTACATTATGATAAATCTCCTGGTGGGCTAATGTGAATGTGAGCTAACGTTAGCCAGGTTAGCTAGCTAAAACGGCCATGCTGAGAGCCATTAGCTACATGCACGAGCCCTGCCCAAATTCATTCACGTTATGTTTAATTTGAAATGCTAATTTGATGTTACAAAATTAAAATGAGTGGCAAGCAGAGAAAGCCGTAGACAGTTTCCATGCGGAGGCGCAACGTGCACGCGCATATACACCGTGCACGCGCGCATTTGATTTGTATGTGTAATGCTAGATGCTAATTTGATGTTGCTACTAAATTTAAGTGAGTTCCCACACGGAGCCGCGACGTGCAAGTGCACACTGGATCTTTGGGGGGTTAAAATGCTGATTTTATAGACAAATGAAAAAAAGACGTTTGATACCAGTACTGTTTATAAATAGTTATCACAAAGGAAATGTGTGTATATGTATGTGTGTGTTTTATGAGATATGTTTTACCACAGGTGTCTGTACTGTATTTAAATTCACAACTCTTTTGTGACTTTTCTAGGTGAGGAGCTGTCTTTGTGGCTTGAAGATTGACTGTGATGCAGTGGACATGTAAGTTCTACAACTTTGCATGTGATAAAAGAGGGCAGCTACTTAAACCCTATAGATTGAAACATGGTGGTTACACAAGAATGTCACCGTTACCGTGTGTTCATAAAGAGTGCCTCTGCACGTTTAAGACCTTCAATGCACTTAAGGTACATCTCCCAAAAGGATGATCATCCAAGTGATGCTGTGGAAAATGTGGGCTTGGGCTGGCAGCTTGAGCATAATTTGGCAGCCCTTTTCCTTAGAATGCGAACCATACTTAATATATCTGAAAGTGCTGTGCAAGATGTAATACAGCAAGAAAGCCAAATAATGGACCTGTCAAAACCTTTGCTGTTTTCTGCTATTCAGAGAATACTCCTGAACTACTATCCTGATGCAGACATGTCTATCGCGTCAGAAATAGTAACTGCAATCTCAGAGAGCAATGTCATTCTGAAACACACTCAGAAAGGCGGTTTGCTATCGACTTCGTCAAGAAGAGCCTCTTACATGGTAAAAGAATTTAAAATTGTGGAACCTGTTGAGTTTGTTGCAGATGAACACAAGCAGTCAGTTGTCTACATACCTGTCCTTAAAATGCTCCAGACCTTGTTAAACAAAGATGAAATCTTGGACAAGGCTCTCACAGTTAGCAGTGGTGATATGCAAGGATATAGGACCTTCAGGGATGGTTCACGTTTCAAAGAAAATTCTTTACTGGTGGAAGACAATTTTAAGAGCAATATGGTGTGAAACAGAGCTGTCCTTTAAGTGATCATTTGGAGCACTTTCATGTTGTTGACGGTTTTCCTCCTGATATCCTCCATGATTTGCTTGAAGGTATTGTTCCATCTGAGTTGAGTCTTTGCATTCATGACTTGATAAAAAAGAAGTTCTTCACACTTGAGATGTTGAATAGTGCCATCAAGGAATTTCCCTACACACATTCAGATAAAACAAACCAGCCTCAGACAATTACTAAAACATTCCAGGCCAAAGGGACCATTGGAGGTAATGGTCATGAAAACTGGAGCCTGATCAGACTGCTTCCCCTGTTGATTGGGCATTATGTCCCTGAGGGGGATGAAACATGGGAAGTCATACTGTCCTTGAAACATGTGGTTGAGTTGGCCATGTCTATAAGGTTTACTGAGGAGTCATGCCACTATCTGGATTTCAAGTTGTCAGAGCATAGGACTTTACTTCAAAAGGCATACCCCCAATACAGACTACGTCCCAAACACCACTACTTGGAGCATTATCCCCATCTGATTCAAGTATTTGGACCACTTGTAGATGTGTGGATGATGAGGTTTGAGGGAAAGCACAAATTCTTCAAACAAGTAATTCGTGGAGCCTACAATTTCAAAAATGTTCCTCTGACTTTGGCTGATAGACATCAGAAGATGATGGCTTACCATTTAGATTCTGCTTCATGTTTTAAACCAGCATTGGAATTGAGCAAAGTGAAGAGTGTCATGGTTTCTTCCTTTCCAGATAGCGTGCAGCAGCATTTGTTGGCAAAATCACCACAAAATACAGTCCTTGCAGCATCATCTGTTACCATAGATGGTATTAAGTATGCAGCTGACACGGTGGTGTCTGTTGGTTCATGTGCAGGCCTTCCAGAATTTCAGCAGATTCAGCAGGTTTTGGTTGTGGGTACCAACATTTTGTTCATTTGTAGACAGATGCATGGTATCATGAACACCTCAGAGCTTATGAAGTCATCAAAAGTAGCTCAAGCTTGCTTGTAACAGAGTTAAAAGACTTGACAATGATATCTTTCCCCTCTCTGCCTACAGAGTGAAAGGCCAGCTCTTTGTTACTCTGAAGCGTTACATTTTGTGCTGATGTCATATTTCATTCTTTCAGAACCATGGACCAGTCCTGGCCAGTGAGGGTAGTGGTTGCCGAAAATGATATCCGAAAAGTAACTTTCCATGACAGACCTAATAATCTGGAAGAACTCATAAGTGAGTTGAAGAAACGATTGAGTCTGCAGTATGACTTCATGCTTCACTATGAAAACCCAGAGTTCAACAATGCTGTTTGCAACCTCATGGATATGAGTGACTTGCCTGATAGACCAACACTGAAGATTGTCTCTCTCGATAATGTAATGTCATCTTCTCTCAGTACATTATCTTCAGGTGAACTGTCTACAGCTAATTCGTCTGACACTGAAATACTGCCACACGCTGAGAAGACCTCATCACTGACCTCACGTGACCCATGGCCTTCTACATTCGAGGTGCCATATTTCTCTGTGGATATTGAATATAGGCTGAGACAGGGAAACCTAATTTATATGAGAGATGGCATACGCATGTCAGTTTCAAGAGACATGAAGCATGAAATTCTGCAGAAGCTAGCTGAGGAGATGTACAAGTTCTTGGCTTACCCACAAGATGAACACTTCACCATAGTTGCTAGGGCACTGATTGGTAAGCACCCTTGCCTTGCTGAACCAGGATCAACCACAGGTTGCTATGGATGGAAGAATAGTCTAAAATTCAAAATGGGTAATCTCCGTTCTAAACTTCGAAGATGTGGATGTGTCCAGTCAACAGTAGTAAGAGAACACAGCAAAAACACAGATAGTGTGCCACCTGGAAAAAACCTGAAGTGACCCAGGAGAAGTGAGACAAATTTCCTGCCAAATTTCCCACAGGGTCAGGATGCATCATCACTTGAAAGCTTTAGACAGGTGCTTGAAAATGAAATGAAGAAAAGGTCACCAAATGCAGTGCATGTGAATCAGCTGATGAGCCAGACCTTCTCATTGAGACGAAAAGAAATCGTGGAAGACCAGCCTTCTGTGAAACTGATGTTGGAACGCTGGCCAGCTCTTTTCAGAAAACAACAGGTAAGCAAACAAGCATATTAAATAAATACATAATAAACATCCACCAAGATATTGTGGTCATTTCTTAACTTGGTACAAAATACTGTGTTTGTGTTCTGTTTTGTCTTTGAAGGTTTTTGCAGAATTCACCAGAGTAGCAAGCAAAGATCTTGAGCAAGACTTTTTTGAGTCCTTGGACCGCCATACCCCACGATTCCTTGAGATCTTCAAATCTAAAAAGGGAAATGTTGGCAGGACACTTGCAGAAATCGTTGCACAGGTTGAAACAAGGGTAAGCATTTCTTCTTATTACTATTGCGTAAAAGCATCATAATTACTGTACAGACAGTATGTAAGTTTTGCTCGTTTTCTCCCCCACTGGTAGACCCATGATGTCAAAGCCAAGAGGATTGCTGTCCTGCGATGCCTCCCAGTTTTTCTTGGTGATGATGGGAGTGATTTCTTCAAAGTCTGCTTCGCAAGTATTGCCTTATTTGGTATGTTGAACATTCTGCACCACAAAGACAACTTTCTTTGTATATGCAGGATTTGGATGCCACTCTGGATTTCACACAGGTTCCTGTTGGAGTAGTGACTGTTATACCTGAAGAGAGTCAGCAGCCAGGTCCAAATGCCCTGCACCTTGAACCATCCAGCATTGGTATCATACTGGAAGGTAATCTCATCATGGATGAGATTGAAAGCCACGCGCAAGCTATTTGCCTCATATTTGGACTAATCTATGCTCTTCATCTAGATTATCCCAAAAGTCTTAAGAACACCTTTAACTTCATTCAGAGGGTGATGCTCAACCTAGGTGTAGGTAACCTGAGGCCAAAACTTCAGAGCTTGAAAAATGCGCTTTTGCAGTAGATGGCTGTGCTGAAAAGGATCCTCAAGCATAGATACTTTGTTAAACTTACTTGAAATATTTGCAACTAATAACCACAGCAAAATTCTTAGACAGTTACAGTCACAGGTGGATGATTTTGGCCATGTCATATTTCAGTTTATATAGTGTACCTTATGTATCTTGTGTAGAGCAGAGTGATTTTGAGATGTCAAGTCAGGGAATAAGTTAGGTGATTCAGTAAAAAGAATCAGTAAACTAAAACAGATTTCCCCAATAATGGTAATAGTAATACCAAAAAAAGTGTTATGTATGGCCAATGCTTGTTTTATATAATTTCTGTCTCTTTTTTGGCATGTAGAATGCCTCTACCAATCTTGCATCCTAGAAAACACTATTAATGTTATCTTAATGTAAATGTTAGTAGTTATTGAATAGTGACTACAAAATGTTGTGTGTGTGCATTTTCATGTTTTCCTGTTTGGTCATGAGAAAACATACATAACACTTACCACAAAAGTAGGTTGATTTATACAGGTATTCAAGATATCTGAAATTATTTTCTTGAATATTTACTTAATTTCCAAAAGTTCTATGGCCATCAACAGCTTACATGAGAAGTGTAAGAGGATTTTGTACATGATGGAGTTAGGATATCTACCTTGTTAACATGCTGTTGTGTGATGTGACTGACTAGATTGCAGCCAGCAGAATACAGGTAGCACAATGTTAAGAGCTATAGTGTAATCTTGTTTATTGCAGTTCAATGCACATAGTGTGACATAAGTGTAAAATGTTTCATTTAGTTTGTAAGTTGACTGAAGTTTGATTGAAAATGTGCCATAGAACCCTGTTGAAAAGTAAAGTCAGTGAGAAAGATTTCATTTTAATATTATTTTAATAATATTATATATTATAATATTATATATTATATATTATAATAATATTTTATATTATATATTTTATTTTATGGCTAATATTTTGGATTATTGGATAATTGGATTTGTTTTGATTGTATAATTTAATTTCTCCATAAACACTGACCTGGGTTTAAGAAGCTCACAATGGCAATTTTGTTGAAATAAACAATAATCCTGCAAACTAATCATTCTTTGTTGTGCTTACTTCAGTTCAGTTAAGTAAGACTCACTTGTTTCACTTAAGTTGGTATTACTTAGAAAGAACAATTAATTTCACTTGCCATTTTTAAGTTGGAACAACTTTACCAAATTAAGTAAATACAACAACATTTAAAGTAAACTCAACTAGAACATACAAAGTAAACATGACTTGAGACTTATAGTTATGTTTACTTACCTTTTTCAAGGCAATCGGTTTCCTAGATTTTTTTTAAGTAAGATCAACAAATCAGATTTTAGAGTGAGGAGTTGGAGACGGGTCTTCGTTGCCTTGTCTCCCAGAACCAGAAGCTGTGGAGCAAACACCTCATTTGGGTGGCGTATGCGCACAACACACTTCCCAGTTTCTCCTCTGGTCTTTCTCCCTTTCAGTGTGCATACGGATACCAGCCGCCATTGTTCCCAGAGTCTGAGGTGGGGGTACCGTCTGCCCAGGTGTTTATTCGCCACTGCAGAAAGATATGGGCTGGGATCCGCCACATACTGCTCCATAGTGCTGCCCAGAGCAAGAAAGTGGCGGATCAGTGTTGAACGCCGGCTCCTTCTTATCGACCAGGAGACCACGTGTGGCTATCTTCTCGGGACCTGCCACTGAGGGTGGAGAGCCGCAAACTGGCCCCTTCGTTTGTTGGACCCTTTCCCGTCTCCAAAGTCGTAAACCCTGTGGCAGTTCGCCTTTGGCTCCCCAGATCCATGAGAGTTCATCCCACGTTTCATGTCAGTCGCCTGAAACCAGTTAAAGAAAGTCCACTGTGTGCTTCTCGGTTTCAACCCTTGCCTGTTTTTGGACCCTGCTCTTGCCTTACTCCTTTGGATTGTTTGCCTGCTTTATCTGAATGATTTCCCGTGTACTGAACCTCTGCCTGGAATTAAAGACTGGTTACCTCCTGTATCTGCCTCCCGCATCCTGCAATTGAGTCCTGTGTCCGTGCCAAAACATCATCAATCTATCTGGGAAGTTGAGAGCTCCACCACTCCCCTTACACCACACTGGACTAAACTCACCTCAGTTTTGCCCAGGCACTCTATCTCAGGGTATCGTGTGAAACTATACAGTATATCTACTGGTTTCAATAAACTATGTAACTGATTCTGGCCTGTGGTTTGTGTTGGCATTTCGAATAAATGTTATTGTTCAGCCTAACATTTACTCCACATTCCTGTCATACTTGAGTTATGTAACCTAAAAATAACATCATGGCAACATCATGACAACTGTTGCTGTATTTTAGGTGGCAGGAATGAATATTTGTCATCCTCAACATTTTCTGTGTTGTGTTTGACGGTGCCTTGCTCAGGGGCTCCTCAGCTGTGGAATCCTGTTTTGAGCATAACAGCATAACATTCACACGATTGTACAGCCTTCAAGAGCAATTGGGGTTCAGTATCTTATCCTTGGACAATTTGATATCCAGACTGGAGAAGCCTGGGATCGACCTGCCTATTCTAGTAGTCCTGCTAACATTTAATGAAAGTACAGTGACAGACAGTACTTCTATTAAAAAAACAAACCAAACAAAAACATGGCCTCAGAGCGCTCTGTCTAGTGACTGGTCGCTATCGTGCTTAACGTTTAAATAACGTTTAAATATCCCTTCAAAATAAGATTCAGATACGATTATCCATAATTAATCCATAATTAATTATTTCTTGTGTGGCTCCGCAGCAATTGATTGACGGACTGGTACCAGTCTGTGGCCCGGAGACCACTGGCATACAGGGTTGTTTACTAAACACTCATGGATCACACCATCAACAAGATACGTTGACATTATTTATTGACAAAATGAATGATTGTGGATGAAGTATGATATTGTTAAGTTCTTAGGTCTGATGCTGTGGTGTGGGGAAGCTTCGGTAGGGAATCCACCGTAGCACCCTGGCATGATGGACCCAAACTGCTTCCAGTTACTTGGAATGAGACAGTGTGGATCTGATGAGTTCCAATTAAGTTCAGTCATGATCAGGGATACTATGCATAGAGCCAAAGTGACTGCTCAGGTTCTGAAGGAGTGACTGGAGTAGTAAACAAGAAGAATGCTGGACAAGGAGATTACATGCATGCGATTGCCCGGACTTGGAAGTGAGTGGGCATAGGTTAGGCTTTGAAGAGAAGACGAATGCAAACTGACCGGATTAACAGTTTGGTATGATGACACTTTAATTACTATGGAGACATCTGGCAATTAAGATAGGTAAGAAAAGCAGGTCTAACGAAGTGGGTCTGTGTGAAGGCTAGAAACTAACCTAGAAACGAGGACAGAACTCAAATGACTTCGGAAACCAAATAATTAGGACTGTGTTGTAGCGACTTGTAGTGCATTGAATTGATGACTTGTACATATAGTGGATCTCTGGCAAGAATTTCAAGCAGCTTTTGAATAAAACCTGCTGTGGTCATTTGAAGCAGACGGTAGTGGGCACTGGCATCCCAGTGCCAGGAGCCCAGGCTACCTGCTATGGTCATTTGAAGTGGACAGCAGAGGGTGCTGACATTCCAGGGACAGGAGGCCAGGTAACTACTATGGTTGAATGGCGGATTAACATTTACCTTTAGTCGTTTGGCTTTTATGCTTTTTTCTCAAGTGACTTTCAGGGAAGGGAACAATCAAGGTATAGTGCGATAAGCCGCAATAAGTGCAGCAATTAAAGGGTTGGATTTAGCATGTATAGTTGTATACGTAGAGTGGGACACCCATGTTCTGGTAAGAACTGGTAGGACATTCTACCAACATGGAATGACAGAAAAGTTTGAATGAACAGGTGGGCTGATGAATGGCTGAGGGTCCTGGAATCCCGGTGCCAGGTGCACCCGCTGTGGTCAGCTGCTGCAAGTAGGCAGCAGGTGGCGCAGGCATCCCGGTGCCAGGCACCTCCAATGTGGTTAGTTCTGTGGTTGCTGCAAGTACCTCCTCACTCCACCACTCAGGACCAAGCACCGATCCTGGGGCGACAGAGCCTTCTCTGCAGCTGCCCCCTCCCTCTGGAACTCCCTCCCAAAACACATCCGTGACTGCTCCGACCTGACCACCTTCAAATCTTTGATAAAAACACACCTTTTTAAAATTGCTTTTAATGTTTAGCTCAGTCTATTGTGTTTTTAGCCTACTATCTTTTATTGTTTTCCTGATTTGATGTTCTTTTTATGTACAGTGTCTTTGAGTACCTTGAAAAGCGCTTTTAAATAAAATGTGTTATTATTATTATTATTATTATTAAGTGGGTAACAGGTGGTGCTGACATCCCGGTGCCAGATAAGGTTTTCTTTTAATGATATCATCAACATTTCTTAACATCATCATGTCAAAGTGTCAATTCAACAATAACGCGTTGAGCTCGAGCCATCAGCTTCTCACTACCTGTTTTCATGTATGTAGTTAATTATTTATTCTTAAATTTATTAAAAAATATATATAAAAATAAAGCTAACTAGTTAAAC
This sequence comes from Nibea coibor, assembly GCA_023373845.1. Classification (NCBI taxonomy): domain Eukaryota; kingdom Metazoa; phylum Chordata; class Actinopteri; family Sciaenidae; genus Nibea; species Nibea coibor. The sequence goes on along the minus strand of CM041716.1, from coordinate 23,635,712 downwards.
GAGATCATTGTTTTATGTCTAAAACAAAACATTATGGCTTTCCCCTGTCTCCTCCCAGACTCCTGTGCCACTCTGACCTTTTGTGTCCTCATTTCCTGGGAGGAGGCATCACAACAACATATAATCAAACAGTTAAATTAAATAATAAACTTCATCTAAACAATTATTCTTCAGTTAAATATATTAATCAAACCAAATATGCAAAAAATGGCTCTAATATACCAGCCCCTAATTGCTTATTATATAACAATTAGCAATTCAATGGAGCATTTTTTATAATGCAAGACATTGACAAAGTTCATATTATTAATAGTCCATGTCCATGTAAGAGTATATTTATGGGACTAGTCCACTCTGTTCTTCTAGTCACTGAAAAGAAAGCCTAACAAACTCAGTCTGCTGCCTCCAGAAGCAGACAGAGCTTGGTGATCAGTCTCTGGATTATGTTGGTTTTGGTTTTCACCAAAACACTTCGAACAATGCCCTTTGCTCCTGGAAGAGCTTTGACCACTCATCCTAGGGGCCAGGTGTTTCTTGGGACATTGTCATCAATGATGATGAGATCTCCAGGAGCGAAATTCCTTTTGATGTTATTCCACTTTTGTCATTCCTGCACGAGTGGGATGTATTCCCTAGTCTCTCTTCCAGAACAAGTCAGCAATATATTGCACCAGCCTCCATCTTTTCCTTAAATAGGTATCTCTTTTCTGGAAAAGTCCAGGGGGGGAATGGGGTTTGTTTTTACGAGAAGCAGATGACTTGGAGTTACTAGCTCAAGGTCATTTTGGTCACTAGTTACTCTTGTAATTGGTCTGTCATTCATAATCGCTTCTACTTCATGCAAAGTTGTATGTAGACCATCATCATCCAACATTTGTTCCTTTAAGACAGAGTAAAGAATCTTTTTAACCAGTCTAATTAGTCTTTCTCAGATGCCACTGTGATGAGCTCCAGAGGGGGGACTGAACATCCAGTCAATTCCTCTTTTGAGAAGTGATTTTTGGATTCTGTCATTATCAAGCTTTTTCACAGACTCCAATTCTCTCTCTGCCCCTATGAAATTGGTGCCTTGATCTAATCTGATGCTTTTCACTGAGCCTCGACAACAGATGAATAGACGACTAGCATTTATGCATGCATCTGTATCTAGTTGACTGGCAACTTCCAGGTGAACAGCACGACTCACAAGGCAAGTGAATATCACTCCCCTCTTAACGAGGGCACGGCCACGTCTCACTTCAATGGGTTCAAAATAATCTACGCCGACATGAGTGAAGGGTGGAAGATCTGGTGTTACTCTGTCCAGAGGGTGATCAGCCATCTTCTGCTCTCCCGGTTTAGCTAGTTGTCTTCTGCAGAACACACAGCTCCTCATAATCTTTCTTGCTAAAGGCACCAGACAACAATATCGTTGGTGAAGTTTGGAGAGCATGTGACCTCGCCCAGAGTGACCAACCTGTCTGTGAATGTCACTCAGAATTAACTTTGACACACGAGAATATTTAGGTAGGATCTTGGGGTGTTTGATCTCTGTGGGCATAGCCATTCTCTTTGTCCGTCCTCCCACTGTCAGGATATCAGCATCAATGACAGGATCCAATTTATACAGAGAGCTTCCCCTTTTGGATGGTTTTCCTTGCTCCAGGGCCAGAGGCCATTTCCTCTTTATAATGCTGTCTCTGTGGCTGCAGGTTTTTGTTCCAACCAACCAAGAGCACACAGTTTGACCAGCTTGATCAACTCTCTGAAGACTGAGATCAGTTGATTAAATGAGTCAAGTCTGGTGTGCTGCTGCCTGGTTGGAAAGAAAACCTGCAGCCACACCGGCCCTTTGTGGAACAGTTTGGACAAGCCTGGTCCATGGTGTCAAATGCAGCACTAAGATCTAACAGGACGAGTACAGAGATGAGTCCTTTGTCTGATGCCATTAGAAGATCGTTTGTGACTTTGACTAGTGTGGTCTCAGCGGACTAGTGCTATGATGTAGCACTCTAAATCCTGACTGAAAATCCTCAAATAAACTGTTCTTATGAAGAAATTCACACAGCTGATTAGCTACAGCTTTCTCAAGTAACTTAGAACGAAAGGGAAGGTTTGATATTGGTCTATAATTGGCTAAAACCTCTGGATCTAGAGTGGGCTTTTTAAGAAGAGGTTTAATTACAGCTGCTTTAAAGGACTATGGTACATCAAATCAACTCAAATTTTATTTGAATAGCCTAAAGTCACAAAACACATTTTGCCTCAGAGGGCTTTACAATCTGTACAGAGAGTGACAGAGAGTGTCCTTAGACCCTTGGTTCGAGTGAGGAAAAACTTGCACACAAAAAAAAACCTTTAACAGGGAAAAAATGTGGAAGAAACCTCAGGAAGAGCCACAGAGGAGGGATCCCTCTCCTACTACATATCTGCATATCCTGATAATAAAGAAAGATTGATCATATCCAATAAAGAAGGGCTAACTAAAGGTAAAATATCCTTGAGCAGCCTGGTTGGGATGGGGTCTAGGAGACAGGTTGACAGCTTAGATGAAGAAATTATTGAAGTTATTTGATGAAGGTCAATGGGAGAAAAACAGTCTAAATATGTATCAGGTTTTGCAGCTGATTCCAAACTTGCTGTATCAGAATGCAGATCTGTGCCTGACGAAAGCAAGGCATGATGAATTTTATCTCTAATAGTCCTAATTTTATCATTAAAGAGGCTCATGAAGTCATTACTAGTTAGACCCAGAGGAGTAGATGGGTCAATAGAGCTGTGGTTCTCTGTTAGCCTGGCTACAGTGCTGAAGAGAAACCTGGGGTTGTTCTTGTTTTCCTCTATTAAAGAAGAGTAATAAGCTGTTCTGGCATTACGGAGAGCCTTCCTATAGGTTTTAAGATTATCTTACCAGACTAAGAGAGAGAGATTCTTCCAGTTTAGTGGCACGCCATTTGCGTTCAGAATTACGTGCCACTTGCTTTAATTTACGAGTCTGCTGGTTATACCATGGTGCTAACCACCTCTGTTTAATTATCTTCTTTTTCAGAGGTGCAATAGAGTCAAGAGCTGTCTGTAATGAGCCTGTAGTACTCTCAGCAAGATGATCAATTTGTGAGGGGCTAATGGAAGCAGACAAGTCCTCTGCTACATTGAGACATGGCATTGAATTCAATACTGAAGGAATGACTTCCTTGAATTTGGCAACAGCACTGTCAGATAAACTTCTGCTGTAAGAGTTTCTACAAAAAGGCTTATAGTCCAGTAATATGAACTCGAAGGTTATTAAAAAATGGTCAGAAAGAAGAGGATTCTGTGGATAGACTATAAGATGATCAAGTTCAGTGCCATATGAGAGAACGAGATCAAGAGTGTCTCAGACAATGAGTCGGTTTGTTTACACTCCTGTTTACTTGTCCACATGAATATTAAAATTACCTACAATAATTACTTTATCTGTTGTAAGGATCAAGATGCAAATTCTGCAAATTCAGATAAAAATTCAGAGTAAGGACTAGAAGCACGATATACTATAACAAATAGAAGTGACTGTAATGTTTTCCATGCTGGGTGAGTGAGGCTAAGATCAAGACTTTCAAATGAATTATAATTTAGTTTAGGTTTAGGATTTATTAATAGACTTGAGTCAAATATGGCTCCAACTCTGCCACCTCGACCATGACTTCAAGGAATATGCACATTAAAATAACTGGGAGGAGTGGATTCATTTAAGCTAACATATTCATCCTCCTGCAGCCAGGTTAGGTTGGGTCAGATATTAATTCATTGACTAAAAGAGAGAGGACAAGGACCTGATATTCAAGAGTCCACATTTAATGATCTTACTTTGGACTGTTAGAGATGTTGATTTAATTTTTATTAAGTTTTTATGATGAACTTGGCCATATTTCTAGATGTGAGAGCTTCCCACCTCCATCCCACCTCCATATCATCATCATATCATCATCAGCATCATATCATCATCATCATCATCATCATCATCATCATCATATCATCATCATCTTATCATCCCACCTCCATATCATCATCATCATCATCATCATCATCATCATCATCTCATCATCATCCCACCCCCATATCATCATCATCATCATCATCATCATCATCATCATCATACTATCATCATCATCATCATCCCATCTCTATATCATCATCATACCATCATCATCATCATCCCATCTCCATATCATCATCATCATCATATCATCCCACGTCCATATCTCGTCATCATCATTATCATCATCGCCATCATCATCATCATCATCATCATCATCACCATCTCATCATCATCATCATATCATCATACTATCATCATCATCATCATCATCCCATCTCTATATCATCATAATCATCATCATCATCATCCCATCTCCATATCATCATCATCATCATCATTATTTCATCAGCATCATGATCATATCATCCCATCTCTATATCATCATCATCATATGATCCCATCTCTATCATCATCATCATCATCACATCCCTATATCATCATCATCACCATCATCATCATATCATCATATCCCAAAGTCACAAAACACATTTTGCCTCAGAGGGCTTTACATTCTCTACAGGGAGCGACACCCTCTGTCCTTAGACCCTCGGTTCCAGTGAGGAAAAACTTTCCCACAAAAAACCTTTAACAGGGAAAAAATGTGGAAGAAACCTCAGGAAGAGCCACAGAGGAGGGATCCCTCTTCCAGGACGGACAGACGTGCAATAGATGTCACATGTACAGAACAATCAACATAAACATATTGTACAATTACAATGAATTACAACAAATGATAGAATGATGACAGTAGCAGTGGAACCTGTGATAGAGATAGAGAGACACAGATGCACAGCAGCAGTAAATCATTAACCAACTAGCTCCAGCAGCTCCAGCAGTCTAGTCCGATGGCAGCATAACTAAGGGATGACCTGATCCAGCCCTAACTATAAGCTCTATCAAAAAGGAAAGCCTCCAGAACCCAGACTGTTCATCATCAGATCTCTATATCATCATCATCATGTCATCCCATCTCCATATCATCATCACAATCATCATCATCATATCATCCCATCTTTATATCACCATCCTCATCATCACATCTCTATATCACCATCATCATCATCCCCATCATCATATCATCATATCATCTCCATATCATGATCATCATCCCATCTCTATATAATTATCATCAGCATATCATCCCACCTCCATATCATCATCATACAATCATCATCATCATCATCATCATCATCATCATCATCATCATCATCATCCTCATCATCATCATATGATCCCATCTCTATCATCATCATCATCATCATCATCATCATCATCACATCCCTATATCATCATCATCATTTATCATCATCACATCTCTATATCATCATCACCATCACCATCATCATCATATCATCATATCCCAAAGTCACAAAACACATTTTGCCTCAGAGGGCTTTACAATCTGTACAGGGAGTGACACCCTCTGTCCTTAGACCCTCGGTTCCAGTGAGGAAAAACTTGCCCCAGCAGTCTAGTCCGATGGCAGCATAACTAAGGGATGACCTGATCCAGCCCTAACTATAAGCTCTATCAAAAAGGAAAGCCTCCAGAACCCAGACTGTTCATCATCAGATCTCTATATCATCATCATCATGTAATCCCATCTCCATATCATCATCACAATCATCATTATCATCATCATCATCATCACATCATCCTATCTTTATATCACCATCCTCATCATCACATCATCATATCATCTCCATATCATGATCATCATCATCCCATCTCTATATAATCATCATATCATCATCATCATCATCATCATCATATTAACCCAGTGAGATACTTTATATGAGCAGAGCCTCTCCTGCGTCAGATAAGAAAATGAAATCATAACATCAAAACTGAATGTTTTGCTGTATATAAGTATTCTTAGGCTAGTAGAATATTATTTTCATATTTCATCATGTCATCATGAGTCAAAAAGTCAAGTATTAATCTTGGAATGATTGAAGAGGACTACAGAGATAAGATCAAATCAAATCAAATTTTATTTGTATAGCCCAAAGTCACAAAACACATTTTGCCTCAGAGGGCTTTACAATCTGTACAGGGAGTGACACCCTCTGTCCTTAGACTCTCGGTTCGAGTGAGGAAAAACTTGCCCACAAAAAAAACCTTTTAACAGGGAAAAAATGTGGAAGAAACCTCAGGAAGAGCCACAGAGGAGGGATCCCTCTTCCAGAACGGACAGACGTGCAATGGATGTCACATGTACAGAACAGATCATATGAGGAGTTTAACATTTTGCATGCCCCTTCTGTTCATCCTCAGACATGTCAGCAAGAGAGGCTGTACGTTGGCATGTGCGCATGTCGGGCAAGATTTAAGTCAGTCAGATGAAGTCCCTGGGAGGAGTTTCTTAAAACAGAACATAAGAAGCGACCACTTTTTTCTCATAGGGTCAAATTTGACAAAATAGCAAAAACTGCTTGAGTTTTTTGTTTTGTGAGTTTTCAGATGCGCCCCTCAAAAATGTGGGGCTAAATGTGTAATATATACTGGACTATAAGCCTTTTTGCAGAAACTCTTACAGCAGATGTTTATCTGACAGTGCCGTTGCCAAATTCAAGGAAGTGATTCCTTCAGTATTGAATTCAATGCCATGTCTCAATGTAGCAGAGGATTTGTCTGCTTCCATTAGCCCCTCACAAATAGATCATCTTGTTGATAGTACTACAGGCTCATTACAGACAGCACTTGACTCTATTGCACCTCTGAAAAAGAAGATATTTAAACAGAGGAGGTTAGCACGATGGTATAACCAGCAGACTTGTAAATTAAAGCAAGTGGCATGTAATTCTGAACGCAAATGGCGTGCCACTAAACTGGAAGAATCTTGCGTAGTCTGGTAAGATAATCTTAAAACTTACAGGAAGGCTCTCCGTAATGCCAGAACAGCTTATTACTCTTCTTTAATAGAGGAAAACAAGAACAACCCCAGGTTTCTCTTCAGCACTGTAGCCAGGCTAAAAGAGAACCACAGCTCTATTGACCCATCTACTCCTCTGGGTCTAACTAGTAATGACTTCATGAGCTTCTTTAATGATAAAATTAGGACTATTAGAGACAAAATACATCATGCCTTTCCTTCGACAGGCACAGATCTGCATTCTGACACAGCAAGTTTGGAATCAGCTGCAAAACCTGATACATATTTAGACTGTTTTTCTTCCATTGACCTTCATCAAATAACTTCAATAATTTCTTCATCTAAGCTGTCAACCTGTCTCCTAGACTCCATCCCAACCAGGCTGCTCAAGGATATTTTACCTTTAGTTAGCCTTTCTTTACTGGATATGATTAACCTGTCTTAATTATCAGGAAATGTACCACAGTCCTTTAAAGTAGAACATTAATTTCCATTGTTATGCTGACGACACCCAATTATATTTATCGATCGAGCCTGACCAATCATTTAGCCAAACTGTAAGCATGCCTTAGGGATATAAAAAGTTGGATGACCTACAATTTTCTGATGTTGAACTCAGATAAAACTGAAGTTCTTGTAATTGTACCCAAACACCTGAGAAACTCTCTTTCTGGAGACTTGGCTACCTTAGACGGGATCACCCTGGCCTCCAGCTCCACCGTAAAGAATCTATTTTTGATCAGGATTTGTCCTTTAATATCCACATAAAACAAATTTCAAAGACTGCATTCTTCCACTTACGCAACATTACCAAAATCAGACGCATCCTGTCCCAAGCGGATGCAGAAGAACTAGTCCATGCATTTGTTACTTCTAGGCTGGACTGCTGTAACTCTCTATTATCAGGCTGCCCCAATAAGTCTCTTAGGACTTAGGGCAGCTAATTCAGAATGCTGCCGCATGTGTTCCTGACAGGAACCAAGATCAGAGATCACATCTCTCCCATTTTGTCTTCCTTGCACTGGCTACCTGTTAAATCTAGAATAGTGTTGTGGAGAAATTGCTGGAGCCAATGGTCAGTGGTGAGGTCAGGAAGAAAGAAAGTGTTCAGGAGCCTCTGATGTCTTATGCTGTATTATTTATTAACACTTGATCAAGGAGAATTAGAGACATTCTCATAAAGCATCAGAAGTGCCTGAGTCGGTCTCACATTCTGCCCAACTCATGCTGGTGGATAGACTTTAAACCCCAAGATAACATCACAAACACTATACGCCCCGAATTAGATAAAAGAGAATGCTTTTACCAAGAATGGTGTCTTCGTCAACATGATTAAGTCTGGAGACACAGATGTCTGTTTATGCAGATTGGAATGTCAGTGGCAAGCTGTCTATTATGTCTAAGCATGCAGCACCAGAGTCCTTCGACCCTGGCCACAACAGTGTTGAGATAGGACGACACCTGCTACTGCCAGCCAAAGACAAACAAGGAATACTGCTGAGGACCTCAAGGGCCACATGTGACTTCATGTAACCTTGTACAATGTCTGTATGTTTGTGCTTTTATTATATTCCATTTAAAAGTATGTATGTGTCACTCAGAACACTACAAGAATAGAAAATTCCATAACAAATAGAATTTAAAATTCTTCTCCTTACGTACGAAGCTCTTCGTCGCCAGGCACCATCATATCTAAAAGAACTCATATTACCCCTCTAGACCGCTCAGAATGCTGGGTTCCTTGTGGTTCGTATAGTTTCTAGTATACTGGGAGCCAGAGCTTTCATCTGTCAAGCTCCTCTTCTGTGGAACTACCTTTCTGGGTTCGGGAGGCAGACACGTTCACCACCTTCAAGAGTAGACTTAAGACTTTCCTTTTTGATAGCGCTTATAGTTAGGGCTGGCTCAGGACTTCCCTTAGTGGTCCGCTGCTGACGTCCACCATATATAGCATTATTGTCATTATTGCTACCATCTCCACTACAGCTTAGTTGGTTAATGATTTACTGCTGCTGTGCATCTGTGTCTCTCTATCTCTATCACAGGTTCCACTGCTACTGTCATCATTCTATCATTTATTGTAATTCATTGTAATTGTACAATATGTTTGTGTTGATTGTTCTGTACATGTGACATCCATTGCACGTCTGTCCGTTCTGGAAGAGGGATCCCTCCTCTGTGGCTCTTCCTGAGCTTTCTTCCACATTTTTTCCCCGTTAAAAGGCTTTTTTGTGTTTTTCCTCACTGGAACCGAGGGTCTAAGGACAGAGGGTGTCACTCCCTGTACAGATTGTAAAGCCCTCTGAGGCAAAATGTATTTTGTGACTTTGGGCTATACAAATAAAATTTGATTTGATTTGATGTACCATAGTCCTTTAAAGCAGCTGTAATTAAACCTCTTCTTAAAAAGCCCACTCTAGATCCAGAGGTTTTAGCCAATTATAGACCAATATCAAACCTTCCCTTTCATTCTAAGTTACTTGAGAAAGCGGTAGCTAATCAGCTGTGTGAATTTCTCCATAAGAACAGTTTATTTGATTTTGATCTTATTTTCAGTCAGGATTTAGAGTACATCATAGCACTAGTCCGCTGAGACCGCACTAGTCAAAGTCACAAACGATCTTCTAATGGCATCAGACAAAGGACTCATCTCTGTACTCGTCCTGTTAGATCTTAGTGCTGCATTTGACACCATAGACCAGGCCAGACCATTTGATTTGATTTGAACACCCTCGCCAAGTTTCAATTAGATGGGATGAAATCCGTAGGAGGAGTTTGTTAAAACCCAGAATTGGGTCAAAGGGTCAAATTTGATGAAGCACCACGCCCACACAGTTTCCTCAAAATGTGTAATTTTTATAACTTTTACTCAGGAAGTCTATATGAACACACTTACCAAGTTTGAAGTTAAAAAATCTAAGGATACAGTAGGACTTTCGCTGCCCGAATGTTGTTTGGATGTTTGGGCCCTAATAAAGTCAGTAATGAAAGTGAGCTCACTATATGAATACAAGGATTTAGGATCCTGTAATCAAGCCTTTCTTTAAAGCAGAGAGGGCAGTGTTAGTTGCAGACCTCGGCTAGCCAGACCTCACATAGTAGCATATTATCAAAAACAAAACTTCCAACTACTGCTTAGATACTGGATATTTCTTTTAAGATAATACAGTTGAAATATTTTAACACGAAGAGCATAATTTAGAGAACTCTATGTTCTGCCAAAGCCAAATGTCAGTCTGGATGAAGACGCATTTGGACACAGTTTGCCTTGATGGTTCAGACAGCTTGTCGTAGTCATCAACACAGTGGCGGTTCTAGGGGCGGGGCACCAGGGGCATTGGGCCCATCTGATTGGCCCCCTTAAGTGCCCCCAGTCCTGTCACTCATCATCTGCCCTGTGTCCGAGATTATATGTGGATGCTGAAGCACTAGTAGCACTAATGAGCCAAATAGGAATGTCCAGTGTGAATAAAGCTTACAGAAGAAGATTTGAACAATCTCGGGGAGAAAGTTTTTTAATGGACAACCGATGCAACTGGTAAGTCATAAATCCTTATTTACTCACAGCTGTCACGTAGCTTAAGTCTGACAAATATTAAATCAAGAAGCAAAGCTACCATTAGTTAAGAGTAATGTTTGCTGACACCCTACTTGTCTTTAGACATGAACGTTAGCATTTTGCTAATTCACGTAATGCTAATTCATGTACTTCTTTGTAATTTGCATGTGTGTGTTAACATTAACCCTGTTTGGCAGTGACAGAGAAGAATATGAAAAGAAAGGGTCAGTCTCAGGTGGGAAAGTCTCTTGGAAAGTAACAACTGCTTGTGTATTTATTGTGACGTGATGTTAAATAATTTGTCATTCGCTTTCAGACATCTTCCAGTGGTGGTGCAGAGAGACCTGTGCAGACGCCAAAGGATTGTTCTGCTCCAGTAGGACCTGATGGTAATGCTTTTCATTCTGTAAATGGTCTTTAGATATCAGTGAGTTATGCACTCATACACTTACTGTTTCTGAATGCCATGAAAGTTAAAAGTTGAGGGATATTAACAATTGACTTCAATTTTTATTTAATTTGCTTCTCACCAGACATTTCCCAGTCAAGTCCTGTGCAGCCTATCCTTAAGGTTTTCCCCAAGACAATATTTGTGAAAAAGTAAAAAGGTTTTAAAAAATGAATAAAATGCTGGATTTTCTCACATGCTGTGTGTTTGAGAGCATTTTGTCTATGTACAGTAAAAATGCATGTAAAATTGGTATGTGTTTAGGTGTTTAATTAAGTGTTTGGACATGGTGAAATGTATATACCTCACGAAAACAGGGGATTGTGTGCAAGGATGTTGGACAAATACTTGGCCCCTCTATGAATACTGCGGCCCCTTACTCAGAAAAATACTAGATCCGCCACTGCAACAACAGGCGCTGCCAAGCATTCTTTCTCACTCAAGATGACCTTATGAATCTCGTGTCGCCTCCTATTGCTATTTAGAAAAAACAACAACACAACAAAAAACACCACAAAAACACACACTTATCACGTTGTGATTATGATTCTTTTACCAGTTGATCAGTTTCTAACTGATAGTAACATTAACAAGCGTGAGTACTGTACATAAAACTGTGATCATTCAGTAACATTCAGCAATCAGTTTTTAAAGCAGTGTTTTAATCAAGGGATGAACTGCTCCAGTAACACTCAGAGAAATGTTATATGTTTTTATTGTTTCTCTTGAGTTGGCTGAGACATGTGACTCCATGTGCCTTTCCAAGAACACTGCAGAAAAACTCAGAGCTTTACTATATCTGATATACAGTGTGAACGACACTGAATTGAAATGACTTTGGACTGCCATCTAGTGACCAGGTTTGTTGAGGGTGGGGTATAAATGGGATCAAATGAAATCAAATTTTATTTGTATAGCCCAAAGTCACAAAACACATTTTACAGAGGGCTTTACAATCTGTACAGGGAGTGACACCCTCTGTCCTTAGACCCTCGGTTCCAGTGAGGAAAAACTTGCCCACAAAAAAAAACCCTTTAACAGGGAAAAAATGTGGAAGAAAGCTCAGGAAGCGCCACAGAGGAGGGATCCCTCTTCCAGGACGGACAGACGTGCAATGGATGTCACATGTACAGAACAATCAACACAAACATATTGTACAATTACAATGAATTACAATAAATGATAGAATGACAATGAATTACAATGAATGATAGAATGACAATGAATTACAATGAATGATAGAATGATTACAGTAGCAGTGGAACCTGTGATAGAGAGACACAGATGCACAGCAGCAGTAAATCATTAACTAACTATAAACTGTAATGGAGATATGGTAACAATAATGACAGTAATAATATATGTAGTGGACGTCATGCAGGACCACAGCAGCAGCCACGATCCATGAGAACCTGCTGGACGAGAAAGCACAGAAACTCCAGGGAAGAAGTTTAGTTAGTAACATGCATTGATGGTAATGATGATTGGGGAGAGAGAGAGAGAGAGAAAGAGAGAGAGAGAGAGAGAGAGAGAGAGAGAGAGAGAAAGAGAGAGAGAGAGAGAGAGAGAGAGAGAGAGAGAAGGTTAAAGTAAAGTTTTCAGTAAAGGGAAATGGGACTACATCTTCAACCAATAACTTGCCTGAATAGGCATAACCCTGAGAGAGAGAGAGACAGACAGAGAGAGAGGAGGGGGAAAGTCCCCTGACAGTCTAGTCCTATGGCAGCATAACTAAGGGAAGGCCTGAGCCAGCCCTAACTATAAGCGCTATCAAAAAGGAAAGTCTTAAGTCTACTCTTGAAGGTGTTGACCGTGTCTGCCTCCTGAACCCAGAAAGGTAGTTTGTTCCACAGAAGAGGAGCTTGATAGCTGAAACCTCTGGCTCCCAGTCTACTTTTGGAAACTATAGAACCACAAGGAACCCAGCATTCTGAGAGCGCAGTGGTCTAGAGGGGTAGTAAGGTACTATGAGTTCTTTTAGATATGATGGTGCCTGGCCATGAAGAGCTTTGTACGTAAGGAGAAGAATTTAAAATTCTAATTCCTAACAGGTAGCCAGTGCAAGGAACTTATTTTACTGTGCAATATCCTAGACTATTTTTATTGTGTACCATGCAGGGGAGCCAGGGGAGTTCAGCCATCATTTTAGAAATGAGGGGGACAAATTGTTCAGAGGTCTATTGAGTGAATTATCATCCTCTCGCATTCAGTTGCACCTCTCCTTAGCAGCTAAAGACCCACATAACCACAAACAGCACAGCACCAGGGAACTGACTTTAGTTCATTAAAATGATATACTATCAAAATCTAAAATCAAAATCTAAACTCTGAAGCTGGCAAACTGTGGTTGAGTTGATATAGAATGACCCTCGAGCATCTACAGGGTGAGTAGCCATATAATTAAGTGACAAGTGAGAGGGAACATACACATATACTCTCACATACACTTATATACACTCACATACGCTTATATGCATATAGAAGCTCACAGCAGAACACACACTTCTGAGGTTAGGTGAGGACAACAGAGGAACTGAAAAACAACTCCTTAAAAGGCACATCCAAGGATGTACAGACACAGAGATAGGAGAAGTGGCTAATATTCAAGGACACCTTGACAGGGAGAGCACACACAGCTGGATGAGAAGTACATAAAAAAAACCCCTTTAGACAACAGGCCAGATCTCTCGGGGTGTTTAACCTAACAGATGTATTCTCTGTAAGAGTGATCTCCGCACTTTGCAAACTGCGCTAATAAAAGAAGCTTCTGACACAACATTGGTCTTCGGCTAATCCTCCTCTGCAATCAACCAACTCGGCGAGGAGGCTATTAGGCCTGCCTCAACAGTTTTGGGGGCTCGTCCGGGATTGCAGAAAATCCTGAAAATTAGACTGACAGATCTTCGTGATGGAGGAAAGGGGACACAGGCCGGCCATAAATAAAAGGTAAGCAGAAACCTGTTTTATTCAAATTCTGCAATTGGAAACGAACAAAATATCTTGTGTCCCTGATCTGAAGTCAGGAAGAGCATTAAATTGAAGACCAAATGGATGTGGTAAATAAGTAGCATAACTGAGAATTTTAAAAAAAAAAAAAGAAAAAAAAAAAAGAGAGAAGTCTTACAACAGATAAGACTGTCCTTGGGTCGTGGCTGACCCCACCGGTCTCTGACGAGGGACCGGAGTCCGGCGTGGCAAGCTGGATTAGAGGCCCGGGGAGTGAGGACCCCCGAATTCTTGGGTTGAAGGCCCTGGGGTTAGAGTCCCCTAAAAGTAGAATACACGGTAGCATGTCGGGTTGGAGGCCCTTGGGTTATAGTCCCATAAAGACCCTGAAAGAATTGGGTTGAAGGCCCTGGGGTTAGAGTCCCCTAAAGTAGAATACGCTGTAGCGTGTCGGGTTGGAGGCCCTTGGGTTATAGTCCCATAAAGACCCTGAAAGAATTGGGTTGGAGGCCCTTGGGTTAAAATCCCATAAAGATCCCAGTGTTTTAAAAAAAAAAAAAAAAAAACTTAATATAACATTTTTATTATAAGTGTGAATGAGTCTCTAGAGCCAGCAGGATGTCGTGGTATATGTTTCTGTTATTCATTCTTGTGATATTCTTTTGGTGTGACTGAGTATAGAAAATAAGAAGTGGGAGTGGGAAGAATAAAACTCTGAGGTGTCATCAGAAAAACCAAATAGACTGTGTCAGAACGCAATAGTAAACGGACAGAGGAAACCTTGCAGAAAACTGCACTAAGGTGTGAACGAACCTGTCCGCGCCCTGGAAACCTTGCAGAAAACTGCGCTAACGAAAAGGGCGACATTGCTGTTCAAAGGTCAGTTGCTCGGGTGTATGCCATACAAACTGACTGGCTGTCTTGGGTTTGTCTGATTTAGGCTTGTTGCTCGGGTGTATACCATACAAACCGGCTGGCCTCAGAGTTTAGGCAGATAAGGATTTAATGTAGAGAAAGAAAGGAGATATATTAAGCTAATTGACCAATAACACCTCCAATATGGACGGTGAATTTGATAGGGAGATAGATGACGGGGGCTGGAATGGGCAAGGATGGAAGCCCCTAAGCGCGCAGCTGAATAATATAGTAACTGTAGCATCCACTACGAAAAAAGGAAAGAATAAAGATAAAGAATTAACCGAAATTAAGGACAGAGTGAAAAATTGATAAAGCAAAAAGGCCGAAAGCTGTCCGACGCAGGGCCTTTAGGCATCTGGTTACGTGAGAAAGTGAAGGAATGTGCAGTACAGAAAGAGGAGTGTGCAGAGCAGGCGAGACAGGCAGGTATGCTGAAAAGGAGCCAGTGCAGGAAGGAGGAAAAGAGTATGGAAGAAGAACAGCGGAAGTGGTCGGAAGTGGTCGGAACTGGCGGTCTGGTGGCAGAGCACGAGGAACGCACACAGGGAGAAACCATCATCTAAATCAGAGGTAGAAGCACCACTCACACACCCACCTCCGTACATGCCTCCAAGCGCACCCCCAGTGGCAGGAATCTATCCCACACTGCAGATCTCACAGGGCACTCTATATATAGAGGGGGGAGTGAATTCAGGGGAAGAAGAGGGTTCTGATGTAGGAAGTGTAGCATCAGGCTCTATGAGCAGAACTCAAAAGGGACGTCCTGAGAATGAGGAAGAAATGCAGCCATTTTCTGACCGAGAAAAAAGGGAACAGAGAGAGGGACAGCAGAAGTAGGAAGAGCTCAGGATGCGTCAAGAAGAAGAGAGACTGAGGAAAGAGTGGGAGCAGCAAGAACAAAAGTTTAAAGAGGAAGTAGATAAACTCCTACGAGATGTACAGGAACAACAGGCGAGGGAAAAACAAATGAGAGAGAAAAGAGAGGGCTCCATGTCCATGCATCTAGACGGAGAATGGACGAGTGGACCCCAATGCGGACAAAGAGCAGTAGTCAAGGGGGGTGTGGACGGTTACTGGTCAGACGGTGAGGACGAGGAGACTGGGAGACAGGGACACCCAACACATTCTATGCAGACTCGCTCAATGACACAGAGGGGAAGGGGGGGGTGTTTTCCCTTAGTGACCTCTGGAGGGAGAGCGAAGTACAAACCCTATAATTTCGGGGACGTGCAGGCGTTAGTGGACAAATTACCTCCCATAACAGACGGAGGGAACATGTGGTTACTACAACTTGACAGACTGACAGCCGGACAAACACTTGCATTAGGGGACTTTCGAGCAGTGGCATCTCGCTGTTTGACGGGAGGTGATATGAGGGACTTGGAGATGACGGCAGGGACTATGAACAGGGCAGATGAGGCGTCGTTCGCAGCTGTTAGCACCACAATAGGGAAAGTACTGAGAGAAAAATACCCACTGCCCAACGCCGGTGTCATGCCAAAAATGAAATGGGATCCCAAACAAAACCCTCGCGACTATATTGACCAGGGAAAGGACACCTGGGTTAAATACTCAGGGCAACATCCAGGGAAACCGGGAGCTCAGAGGGAGTGGTTCAGACAGGCAATCTTGGAGGGAGTGCCAGGGGACATGAGGGACGCCATGAAAAATAATCCTGATTTATTAGGAAGTGAGGCCCATGTGTGGGAGAAACATCTTGTGCATCATCTAACCCGAGCACAAGAACACAGTGACAAAAATCAGGATGACTTAAAGGAGCTGCAGACTCAATTGTTGAAGTTGCAGCTCGCTGAGGCTAGACAGAAAACTCAAGATAAGAAACAAAAGAAGGAAATCGGAAAAGCGATGGTGGCAGTAGAACAGACGGGAACTCCTGATCTGTATCCGGTCCCACCATGGGCACCGCAGCCCCCATACCCATCACAGCCACCCTATTATGGGCAGGGAGGAAACGGGGGAGGACCAATGAGGGGTAGAGGGGGTTTCAGAGGTAGAGGCGGAAGGGGCGGACCACCAAGGGGACAGTCGGGAGGAGGCCGCAGCTATTACTGCGACCAACCAGATCATTGGATCCGAACCTGCCCACTCCTGTATGGCGCTGGAGGACGAACTCCAAGAAGGGGATCCGTGAATAGAGGCGGTCCAGACGATCACGGACTGGTCCGCTTTAAAAGAAACATGTCAGCAGTGGAATGGGAATCCCATCCTGAGTGGGACCCCCAGCAGGAATGACACACCCCACAGAGAGACTCAGACAGCGTCAATATGGCAGACCCGATGCTGTCCATAGAAGTCGAAAATATGACTCTGCCATTTCTGGTTGATACAGGGGCCACCTACTCCGCAATGCAAGCGGTTCCACCAAACACCCTGTCCTCCAGAACTATATCATTAATGGGGTTCTCTGGGGAAAAGCAGACTCTGCCTATAACACGACCACTGCTGACTAAAATTGGAAAACAGACTGTGACACACCCATTCGTACACTCTCCCATGGCCCCTTTGAACCTGTTGGTGAAATTGGGAGCTTCAATCATGTGCAGCGCAGACGGGGTGGTGGTGATGTTACCAGATGGATCGCGATTGCACTGCGCCGACCATGCTACGACGGGGCAATATCTGATCCAACCTGTAAAGGAACAGTATGCTAACATCTACTGGGGCATGCTCAAGCCTGAAACACCCGACCAAGGTGGCATCCTCTCGGCCTACCTGCGGTGGAAGCCCTGGATCGCCCACATTGAGCCCTACATCTCCCCGCCTGATCCTCCCCACGTGACCCTTTTATATGACAGATTACAGACAGAATGGTATCAGGACAACTTCCAAGAACAACTAGAAGGACACGAGTGGTCGATAAAGACACAGAATATTTATGTAGCACCAGAAGGAGTAGCAGCAGCAGTTGATTTAACTCCAGAACAGGTTAATTGGTACATGATGTCAGACGAGGCAGCCCCACATGTCTCCCTGGCCCTCAACCCACATCACCAAGCTAAAGAACTAGGGGGTATAGTAAAGAGAGCATTAGCACAGCGAGATTGGGTCCCAACGCGTATTCCTCAGGTCCAGTACTCGCCAGAGACCAAAATATATCGTATACAGGTCGAAGGGGTGGACACCGCGGTCATGGAACATGCACAAATCACGCGACACCACGGTAGGGAAAAGACCGATCATCCAGAAGCAGCAGCTCTGGTGGATGCGCTCCCTGCACACCTGTGGGCCCAGGGCCCCACGGACGTAGGAAAAATAGACTGTAAACCCGTCAGCTTCCGAGTGCAGACAGACACACCGTTGTGGATAAGACAATATCCACATAAGCCACAAGTGGAGGCAGGCATAAGACAAACGATTGAAGGCCTACTGGAAAAGGGGGTGTTACAACCCTCCTGCTCCAAGTGGAACACCCCAATCCTGCCGATAGAAAAGAAAGGGACTGGCAAATACCGCATGGCTCATGACCTTAGGGCAATAAATGACATTTTGACCACACCCACTGTCCCCGTACCCAATCCCTACCTTGCTCTGTCCAACCTTGAACCGACTCATAGTTGGTTCACATGTATTGATTCGCATTCTTTTGCCTCCCATTGGCAGAAGACTGCAGGGACATCTTTTCTTTTACCTATCAGAGCCAGCAGCTACGATATACTAGATTACCACAGGGCTTTGCACTTTCCCCAGGTATTTTCAATCAAACCTTGAAACAAGTACTCCAAGACTGCTCGTTACCAGAACAGGTGACTCTGGTTCAGTATGTAGATGACCTACTGCTGGCAGCTCCCACAGCTGACTCCTGTCTGGCAGCAACCCGCGTGGTGCTCCAGCACCTAGCTGACAAAGGTTTTAAGGTCAGTAAGTCTAAACTGCAAATAGCACAAAAACAGGTTGCCTTCCACGGTAGAATGATCTCACAAAAGGGGGCTAGTTTATCGCCCCAACATCGCACCAACATTCTACACCACGCCAGACCAGTGACCGTTAAAGACATGCTGTCCTTCCTTGGTCTGACAGGTTACAGTAGGAACTACATTGCAGACTATACAGGACTTACGAAACCCCTACGCGATTTAGTCAAAGAACAGGGCACGAGAAACCTAAAATCGCCATTAGAATGGACACAGGCCGCTGAAGAAGCCTTCATACACATTAAACAGACCCTAGCGGGGGCCGCAGAGCTAGCCATACCAGACTACGGCCTCCCGTTCTATTTGGATGTCTCTGGCACAGAACATGGTGTTAATGGAGTTCTGTTCCAGAGAAAAGGGGGAGAAAGAGTAGTACTGATGTACATCAGCACCATGCTAGATAACATGGAAAAAAGACACCCACAGTGCACACAACACGCAACAGGGGTGGCCAAGCTAATTCAAAAAACTGCTCACATGGTAATGGGGCACCAGTTAAATGTGTTTACAATCACAGTGTAGTGGCATATGTAAATTCACAGAGTTTCACACTCACACCACTGAGACAGAGGAGACTCAGCCAAGTGCTGGAAGCTCCGAACGTATCTTTCACACACGAAGGCATTAACATGGCTGAACACATAGGGGTAGGAGAGCCACATGAATGCACAGAAAGAGTACACAAAGAAGAGAAAGTCAGACCAGATCTACAGGCACAACCACTGATAGGAGCCCGAAATCTGTACACAGATGGTTGCTGTTTCAGGCACGACAAAGAAGGGCTCAAGGCAGCCTATGCGGTAGTGGAAGAGGTTCAGGGCCAAATTGTAACAATAAAAGCAGAAAGACTACAAGGACAGCAGTCTGCACAAAGGGCCGAAGTGGTAGCGATAATAGAAGCATTGAAGTTAGCACAGGGACAGGATGTAAATATATACATGGACTCTGCCTATGCAGCAGGAGCTGTACATGTAGAGCTAGAGCAATGGATGCGAATAGGATTTTTGACGGCCACAAACAAGCCAATCAGACACGAAATGGAGATGAAGGAGCTGGCAGAAGCACTTCTCCTCCCAAGAAATGTGGCAGTCATAAAATGTAAGGGACATGATAAAACAGACAGTCCTGTAGCCAGAGGAAACGCAGCAGCAGATCAGGCCGCGAAGCAAGCAGCAGGCTATGAAGCGAAGGCATTAATAGTGTGCCCAGACACAGAACAGGAAACAGACATGCAGAGACTAATTGAGCTGCAGGCACAGGCATCCCCTCAAGAGAAGACGCTGTGGAAAGTGAGAGGGGCCACAGAGGTAAAAGGGTTCTGGAGGGGACCAGACGGACGACCAATCATACCTCCAGGGATAAGACAAAGCGCTTTCGAGGAGGCACACGGAGTGGGGCATGTGGGGGTGGCGCAAATGATGAGAAATCTGGACAATTGGTGGCACCCCTTTTTAAAGGATATGGTGCAAAATTCTGTAAAAATGTGCAATAAGTACAACCCCAGACCGGCCATTAAACCACAAATGGGCAGATATCCATTGCAGGTCAAGGCAGGACGAGAAATCATAATAGACTACACAGATATGATAACCCCTGTCAGAGGGTATCGGTATGTACTAATGTGTGTGGATGCCTACACAGGATGGCCAGAAGCCTGGCCCACAAGGAGGGAAGATAGTCAATCAGTGATTAAGTTTCTGATTAATCAGTACATTCCAAGGCATGGGTTCCCCAAAAAGATAAGATCAGATAACGGAACCCACTTCAAGAATCAGGACTTACAACGAGTGGAGAACATGCTGGGCCTGAAACACGGATTCGGGACAGTGTACCACCCACAGTCACAAGGAAAGGTGGAAAGAATGAACTAAACAGTAAAAACAAGATTGGCAAAAATCTGTGCACAGACCAAAATGAATTGGTTAGATGCTTTACCCCTCGCCTTAATGTCTATCAGGAGCTCAGTAAACCAAAGTACAGGGTTCACACCACATGAGCTGGAGACGGGTAGGCCTTTCCCAGGCCCGCAAGCCCAGCTAACAGGGGCACTCACTGATGACCAGCAATTAACATCAAAAGAGTATTTCCGTGAATTGCAAGCTCTCATTGCAGGTTTCTCCAAACAGGTAGCAACCACCAAGGAAGGAGGCGACGTCCAAACGGCACCAGAATCCGGGTGGGTACTCCTGAGGGTTGTTAAACAAAAGTGGTCTGAACCAAGGTGGACGGGGCCATATCAGGTGGTCGAGAGAACGACCCACGCGGTGCGGCTGAAAGGGAAAGGTGATACCTGGTTCCATTGGAGCCAGTGCGCTGCCGCTGAGGAGCCACAACGCTCCTTAACTGAGATCCAGGAGGATCTCCAAGCTAAGAGCACTGAGTCGGCTGACTCAGAGACAGATCCCACCAACAAAGGGGCAGAATAATCCCCTGGTGATGATCAGGGCACCAGGGTAGTCTACCCTGGTGGTACCGCTTGGAGTACAGAGAAAGAAAAGGGGGAAAGACAGAGAAAATAGACGAAGGTCTAGTTGATTAGGTCCAGCATGGCTTCACGAGTGTCCCTGTATGGGAACCCCTGGATCCTGTTGTGGCTAGTGAGCGTGTCTATAATCATAGTGTTATCATTGGAATGGGCTTTTGAATCTGCTGAATCCACTGACCTCACATCGTCTCCTTACCCCGCGCGCCGTCGAAGGGCACTTAAGAGCAATGACAAATGCTTAAATTGGTATAGGGGATTGGAACTAGACTATGAAGAAGGGGCAACTACTACGTATCAATTCGACCTGTGCGAGGCCATAAACTGTTTAGGGGGTTCCGCCCCCTGGAAAGGGTGGGACCTCTACTTATGTACAAACAAAAAATTAGAGTCTGGATGCGGGATGCAGGCTAAGAACCCACCATTAAAAGGGAGGACAGCATACCCAAACTGTGAAATCCTCGTACAAAAAACCGGACGGGTGCAGGGCGGGGAGGAAATTGCAGAAAACCGAGACAGGAAGTGCCGTGAGGGTGCAGCTATCAGTGGGAAATGTAAAGACAGGACAGTGGCCCTGGGAAACGGGTAATTCCGCCTACTTTATTTTAGGGGCGACCTACTGGTGGGGTCAAACAGGAGGAGGCATGGGAATAATTAGACTGAACTTGCGGACTCAGAAAAAAGCGGGCAGACAATCAGATCCTAAAAATCATAGACTACTCCCAGTTGCAACCTGCTGATGTAATTGAAATGAGCACTGGTTATTCGGATGAAAATTTGTGGATCAATTGGCTAACACAAACAGCAAAAGAGCAGAGTAAGAGTGACTGTGTGGCATGTGCTTCAGCATGACCACATCTCGCGACAGTACCAGCACCTCTATTCCCGGAAGAAGACAAGCGGGGATATAAATGTATGACTCGGCTAACTAAACAAGCCTCCCCTAAGAATTGTACGACTCTGGCCAGACTGTTCCCTCCCATACAACACTGAAGGGGGTATGTTATTCTCCCCTAACTCAGCGAACGGCGCATATGTTTGTTTTATAACACCCCTCGATGCAATGACCGTCATCCCACACCCCCGCGTAACATCACCCTAGGGCAGTGCTTCTCAATTATTTTCTGTCATGCCCCCCCTAGGAAGAATAAAACATCTCGCGCCCCCCCGCGTGACTATAAATAGTATCATTTGTCTATAAAATTGTTATAAGTACACCTCTGCATAACACTGTATCCTTATTAACGTATAAGAGAATAAAAAAAGAAATATGGACCAACTCACAGCAAAGAACAGCTTTATTAACTGTAACAGAAAAGATTTAAAGTGCATCTGAAATTCAAAAATAAAATTAAATCCTTAATTAAACTATAAACATTTTTTGACTGACCATGTCAAACCATATGATACTGAAAAATTACATAAAATCAATAAATAATAATGCATTCAAACTGATCACCAACATTAACTCAGGAGCACAATATTAAAAAAAAACAAAAAACTTTGACCTGCAAAACAAAAATATATAAAATAATTTATGCTGATTTTTTTTAAATCAAAGATGGTGTCTGGATTAATGGCTGCAATGAGCACGTTTTGCAATGCACAGCTTTTCGAAGCGGGGTTTGAAGCAGGACACAGCAACTCTCAGCTCCTGCTCAATGTGTAGCTTGGACCTGTATTTGCTTTTCAGAGCAGCAACAGCAGAGAAGCCAGTCTCACACAAGTAAGAAGTTGCAAATGGAAGAAGAATGTGCACAGCTCTTTGTCCTAAGAGTGGATATTGCTTCTCCACATTCAGCCAGAATTCACTCAGTGTCTGGGATGTGAAACTTAGTCTCAATGTGGAGTCAGATGTGATGTCTATGAACTGCTCCTCCTCTGCAGAGCTGAAACCAGTTGGAGCTGGTGCATTAAAAGGATCTCTCACCCAGTCATACTGGGAACTGTTTTCAGGGAAGTACTTTGTAAAGAATCCCATCAGTGATGAAATATGCTGCTTAAAATATGGAATCACTGAGGTGGCATCATAGTCAGTAGTGTTAACAAATTCCTGCAGGTTCTCAAATGACTCAGTATTTCCTTCATCAAGTCGCCTGCCCCACATTGCAAGCTTTCGAGTGAAAGAGCTGATCTTGTCTGTGACCTGAGGGAGGTGTTGATCTTTCCCTTGAAGCTGTAGATTTAGTTCATTGAGCTTTCCAAATATGTCACTCAGGTAGGCCAGTTTCATCAGAAAGTTCTCATCACAAAACGTGCTTGCAACTTCATACTTGTGCTCTTGCTCCAAAAACATTCTTATCTCCTCTCTGAGCTCAAAAACTCGGGACAACACTTTTCCTCGTGACAGCCACCTTGCCTCACTGTGAAACAGCACAGCTTGATGTTCAGCTCCCATCTCCTCACAGATAGCAGAGAAGACTCTTGTTTTTAGTGGTCTGGTTTTTATTAAATTGACTACACCTACAATGTCAGTCATAACCTCACTTAATTCAGAGGAAAGGTGCCTTGATGCCAGTGCTTCTCTGTGTATAACACAGTGTGTCCACTCAGCATTAGGTGAGGCCTTCTTGATGAGAGTCCGAAGTCCTTTTCTCACTCCTGCCATGGTCTGTGCACCATCACTGCAAACACCAATGCAGTTCTCCCACTTTAGCCCATTCTCAGTCAGGAAGCAGTCTAGCATTTTGAAGAGCTCTTCAGCTGTGGCTCTGTCTCTGACATATTTACAAAAAAGTAGATCCTCACACAGGGAATTTGTCATGTCAAAACGTACATAAGCAATAAACAAACAGTCTTTGTTGCTGTCAGTTGCTTCATCAAATTGTAAGGCAAAACATTTGTCTTTGAGTTTATCTACCAGCTGTTCTTTAAGATCGTCAGCAATGTCATTTATACGTCTAGCAACAGTGTCATTGGACAGAGGGATAGTTTTTATTTTTGCAGCACTTGCATCATCCAGCATGACAGAGACCATGTCTAATGCTGCAGGCAGTATCAGCTCCTCTGCTATGGTGTGGGGTTTTTTGCACTGAGCAATTTGGTACGCCACCTTATATGATGCCATCAACGCTCGCTGGTTCACTGAAGTAGCAGTCACAAAGCGGGATGATTGTCGGCAATATTCGGCACGTTTTCGCTGAAAAAACTACCCTGGCGGCTTATCAGCGTGATTAGGGTGTAATGTATTTAAGTGACGCCTTAATTTATTGGGCTTCATGCTGTCCGCTGCCAACATTTTTAGACACAGTAAGCACACCGGTCTTTCCTCGTCTCCCACCGTAGTCACTGTGAAGCCAAGCGCTACATATGCTTCGTCATATTTCCTCGTCTTAGCTTTCGGGGGATTTTCGTTTGTCTCTTTATCTCCGTCTCTCTCCGCCCGTCTTCTCATCCCTGTTAAATATTTTTTCATGGTGTCACTTGAGGGTCTGCTACACTTCGTATCTACATTTCATACTCAAACTTTTCGCGCGCATATTCAGTGCAAACAAAACTCCTATACCACCGAGCGAATGCTCCCTACGCACACTCTGCCGATGAGAGCGCCACTGCCCCCCAATGTAGTGGAAGTGCAATTGCACTTTATTCTAGGACGGTAAAAAAAAAATCAAAATAAAAAAATAAAAAAGCATGTTCCCCGAGGTCAAACGCGCCCCCCTTGACGGAGCCTCGCGCCCCCCCAGGGGGCGCCCCACTATTTGAGAAGCACTGCCCTAGGGGAAGTAGATCCCTCTTGGTGTAATCACACAAGGCCAGGTGAAGACATAGGGGTGTGGGCAAGGGCCGGATTGTACTATTACTGCGGGGGAGGGAAATTAAGAACCCTCATTTGGAACATGTGCAATGGTCAGACTGAGGGCACCCCTTATGTTGCTAGGGAAACAATTAACTCCAGTAGGGATAAAATCGATTAGAATACGGTCCCACCGACGTTCCAGGCGACAGTCAAAGTACGATACAGACCAGTTTGACTTATCAGTAAACTCGCCCACATACATAGATGCCATAGGTGTTCCGAGAGGCGTGCCTAATGAATTCAAATTGGCAGACCAGGTAGCAGCAGGATTTGAAAACCTGCCCATAATTGGAGCTCTGTTTCCAGTCACGCCAAATAAGAACGTAGATAGAATAAATTATGTGCATTACAATGTACTGAGGTTGGCCAACCTAACCAGGGATGCAGTGGAAGGGTTGGCGGAGCAACTGGGGCCAACCTCTCTAATGGCAGTACAAAACCGAATGGCGTTGGACATGTTGTTAGCCGAGAGAGGAGGGGTGTGTGCGATGTTCGGAAAGGCATGATGATGTCTTTTATGATCTCTATCGCTACTTTTCTTGCTATATTGGTAACTTGTGGATGCTGCTGCATACCCTGTATCCGCTCACTCTCCGTAAGATTAATCTCAACAGCTATAGAGGGAAAACCGCAGGGAATGATGTCTCTGTTAGAGGTGCATGAGCAGGAGGACGAGTTGCAGACACAGGAAGTGAGCAGAGAGGTGATCTCTTAGTAGAGATCAAAAGGGGGATTGAGAGGGAACATACACATATACTCTCACATACACCTATATACACTCACATACGCTTATATGCATATAGAAGCTCACAGCAGAACACACACTTCTGAGGTTAGGTGAGGACAACAGAGGAACTGAAAAACAACTCCTTATAAGGCACATCCAAGGATGTACAGACACAGAGATAGGAGAAGTGGCTAATATTCAAGGACACCTTGACAGGGAGAGCACACACAGCTGGATGAGAAGTACATAAAAAAAAACCCTTTAGACAACAGGCCAGATCTCTCGGGGTGTTTAACCTAACAGATGTATTCTCTGTAAGAGTGATCTCCGCACTTTGCAAACTGCGCTAATAAAAGAAGCTTCTGACACAACATTGGTCTTCGGCTAATCCTTCTCTGCAATCAACCAACTCGGCGAGGAGGCTATTAGGCCTGCCTCAACACAAGGTAACAGGGTAATAAGCCAAACATATCAGCATTAAGATGGAGCTATTTTATCATTTATTTTATCATCAACTATGACAGCACAGATGTGCAAAATTAATCAGTTAAGAAAAATGGTATGACCTATGCCTGCTGACTAATACAGCAGTCAAATAATATCTACTGTTCTGTCCTCGCTGGGGTGTAGAAACTCCAACTAGACAGTGAGTTAAACTCTCTCTATTCATGAACATGAAGAATGCCGTAGTTTTGTGTTTGTAGATTAATTTTCACTCTTCACATTGTACTGAATCCATACAAGAGATGAGGTAAAGAGTTAAACTAGGAAAAAACAGAAGATACCACAATTAGTTACCTAGTTTCCTAAACATTGCATGAATTAGAAAATTTCCTAAATTAGGCTACTATGAAAATTACTCAACAGCTTAACCGACTGGTAATGCTAACATGTCCATGAGATAATACTCGTTTTACAACATGAAATTAACATACTTATGAGTTAACTTATCTAGAACAAAAATGTAATACATACAAACAATGCCTCTGCTGATGAATCAACATGAGAGCTACGTTTTTTCTGGTGTAAATAAACTGCAATGATCACCAGCCTGCCGTTTTTAACGTTTTTAGCGGGCTTTTTTCTACTTCCGGTTTTTAGCTCAGAAACGACTTCAAAATAAGAGTCTGAATGAAACGTCAAAATAAGATTCTGCATAAAACGGAAAGTATACACTGTTAATTACATAAAAATTCTGTTTAAATGCCTGAGAGGCAGAACATCTGCAAATAAATAAATAATAATAAACAAAAACAAATTACATATAAACTACATCCTTAAACATCCTTGTCAGTATTTCCCTTTTGAACTAAGGGAATCAAAGGCTACAGGCTCTCCTGATTAACTATATTACAAAATAACATCATCAGTTCTACACTCAAAAAAAGGAAATGTCACTGTTGTTGGCTATAATACCTAGTATTATATTTTAATTACTCAAAAAACACTAGTTTTTTATATCAACTTAAGTTGGTCGTAGTGGTTGAAAGCAAAAATATGCAATGTCAGGTTTACTTGGCTTTGTTAGATACCCCTACTCAACTCTGTTATGTAAAACCAAAAGAACTTCATAAAAGTTCACACATCCCGTTTAAAGATTATGTTGCCTCCACCATTATCCTTTTCGCTGCTCATGGAGAACCACACCCTGGATAAATCTTTTTGCTGCTTGTAATACTTGTACTACTGTTCTACTTGTAGTTCCAATACCACGTGTATCTGTTTGGCAGTTAGCTCCGTTAGCATCGTTAGCTCGGTTAGACGTTCGTCTGTAGCCGCGCTAACCGAGCTAACGACGCTAATGGAGCTAACTGGAGCGTCCTGTTTATTGAACGAGGTGAGAGCAGCGCTACAAACAACCTGTGTAATATTCCCAGATAGATTTAAAAAAAAAAAAAATTTACAATCGGGACTCATGTAAACATGACGTGCGCGTCTTTTCCCGCTGGAAACATGACGCACCGCCAGTGGTCCAGCGTTTGGACCGGAGTGAAAACAAACGTGTATGAGCTGTGTTTCATTGATGTTTTACCAAGGGTTTAACCCGAACCAGGCCTCACAACAAATATTGTCACAGAACATCCATGCAGGCGTAGTAGTTGTTAGAAGGCTAAAAGAATGTCACATGTCCCAGCATCAGTAGTCGTAGTACACTGCCCCAGCATCAGTAGTCGTAGTACACTACATTCATCCTTTTTCTTTTTTTACTGGAACAGGGACTGCCCCTGTTCCAGTCACGTGTCATGTAAACTTACTGTGTGCTATAAATAAAGAAACAAGGAACTGCTCTGCGCCTCTCTGCTCTCTGTAGCTTAGATGTTGCAGTAGCGGGATGCCCTTTGTACAAAGTAAAACCCTCGTGTCTGACTCTCATTTGTTCTGGTCTCTCACAGGTGTCGAGTAAGTTGGTAAACTCTTCACAGTAGTATACCACACACACACACACACACACACACACACACTTTCAAAGTCTGTTTTTGAAAAAAAAAATACAAATTACATTTTTAGTGAGGAGGAGGAGTAGTGGGTTGCCAGAGAAGGGGAGGCCTGGCAAGGCAATTGAAGGATCTGTTGCCTAGGACTACCTTTAATGTTTTGATTCTAATCTCACTTTCTTTTTTCAACAGATATGAATGTGGTCTTGTAAAGCCTGTGGGACAACTGTATCAACAAGAGTCCATCTACTAAAACACTACAGGTTAGCTCATGGCAATTTTGGCCGCAGGCACCCATACCCATGCACTTATTCTGATTGCCCGTGTGTATTCAAAACTTGGAATGCTCTTCATAGTCATTTAAGTAGGTCACATACTAATCAAAGTGTTGAAAAATGTGTAACTTCAGCTACATTTAACTGTCAGTTGTGTACAGGCACAACATCAATAACCATCTCAAGAGCCATGAACCAGTGAGTTGTATGTTTCACACACACACAAATCTCAGTTTAAAAGTTCTTACAGTGTATTTGTGTGTATTTGAAATACATTTTGATTTAGAAATTACAATGATTGAAAAAGATCAACCTGATCAGAGTTTAATGTTTAATGAAAGTTTTTAGCCCTTGGTTGATTTAGTTGTACAGTAGAGGAGGCAGAACAAAGACCGCTTTCTTTTGTTCATGGTATAGTGCAACACAGGGTGGGGAAACATAAACTTAGTCTACTTACTCTTAGTTTTTCATGACTTAGCATAGTTTGTAAAGATGTCACAATACCTGTTAGTAGTGGTGCTCTGCTTTACTTTACACTAATATTCTCTCTCTTTCAGAGTAAGTAAAGGTGCACATGATGTCTACTCCAGCAAAGCTTCAGATTGTCCTAGGAGAAGATAGCTATGTGAAGCTAATTTTGCCTTCTGGAATACCGGACTCTGTGGACAATCTTAAATTTGAGATTCAAAAACACTGTGGAATTGAAGGAGAGTTCAGACTGCAGTACATGGACAATGATTTTGACCAGTATATGAAGCTGACTTCAACAGCAGATATCCAAGACAAAGGAACAACTTCCCAACTTCATCCTCATCCTCGTCACTAAGATGTCAAGGCTGGCCACGCAGCTTCCCTATTCCTCTGTTCAGCTACGAAGTAGAGATGCAGCTGTCAAATGCAAACCAGGAATTCCTCGCTAAAGGCAAGCAGCTGAACCCAAGTTTCAAAGTCAGGTCAGACATTTTGCAGGCCTTGGCTTCTGAAATAATGACATACACAGCCGGATACCCTACCTCTGCACAATTAGATGATGTTGCAGAAGCTTTGATCATAAAACATCCATGCTTAAAGGAACAGGGCTCTGTTACTCGATACTATGGTTGGAAAATCAGCTTAAAGTACAAAATGGGCAACTACCGCACTAAGCTTAGGAGCTTGGGATGCCCAGAAATGAGCATTAACTCCATGAAAAACAGACAGCCTGGTAACTCTTCAAGTCCTAACCAAGTGAAAAAACCCAGGAGAACTGAGGTCAATTTCTGTCCTCATTACCCAGCTGGAGAAGACAGAGAGAGTCTTGAGAAGGAGCGAGTGGAACTGCTATCTGAGGTCAAGAAAAGGAACTCATCTGCGGTATGAGGTGGTTCAAGACATGCCCTTCATTGCAGAATTCAAAAGTAGATGGCCGGCTCTTTTTATGGAACATGAGGCAAGTCTTGAAAGTATCATCACAACTTTAATATTTCTGGTAATTGGTCAAAAATATTTTGACATTGTACTTATTGCCTATATCCAACTAAACTTTAAAGATACATTCTGCATAAAGTACCTAAAACTGTTTCGTATTATGTATTTGTACATTTTAAGTTGTGTGTTAACCTTCTTCTGCACTTTGTATTTTTGTCTTGTTGAAACATGTACCTAGGTAAGCGCAGAGATCACGCGAATAACCACCATCCCACTCATCCCAAAGTTTATGTCGCAGCTGGACCACTACTCTGACAAGTTGGCTAAAGTGCTCCATAAGAAAGGAGGAGCAGCAGGAAACAAAATCAAAAAGATCATGGCTGTTATTGACCAAGTTTGTGTATAAATACTTGCATAGTAATAGATACCTCTGTTGCTGTGGATAATTATATTTCTATACTTATACTAACACAATTAACTAATTGGCAAATGCACCTGTACTTAACTGTGATTTTATGAATGTCTGAGTGACCACTGCATGAAAACTGTGTCTGACATCTATGTCAGGGATCACTTTCTGGATTTTTTTCCATCTTCTAAATGTCAGTGACTTGTTTATACACTATATTTCCTGTTTTGCAGTACGACTCCTTCAAAACAAGGAGACCTTACAGCCTCCAAGCACTAGCTTTGTAATATTAAAATGTTTCCTGTGAATTGTGTGCTTTCATTGGGTGAGTTTTTAGTAAATTATTGTTGTCCCTTTTTGTCTGTTTCTAGAGTGAACCCCGATTAAACCCAGAAAGATTTGGATCAAACAGTCACCGGCATCTATGTGATAAAACATCCAGGTGCAGGTGTTGGTCAACCTCCAGAAGATGTGGGCATCATAGTTGAAGGTGTGCAGGTGCTCTCTGGACTCAAAGATGTCGCCAATGCTTGTGCCTTACTGTTTGGTATCATCTACGACCTGAACCTGAGCTATCCAACTGACCTCAGGTACACGTTTGAATTCATTCAAAAGATCCTGATGGAACTTGATACACACAGGCTTTCAACCAGAATCCAGGTACTCAAAAACAAACTGCTGGAATGAATGCATGAAGCCATTGTGTTGTGACCTAGAGGCTATTCAGTGCGCTATAATGTTTTTGTTATTTTGGCTACTTGAGCTATAACTCTGACTGTGTTAACATTTTTGTAATTTCTCACGGTTACTGTTTCAAATGGGACTCTAAAGCAGTGCTATCAAAGTACTGACCGTGGACTAAATGCTGCTTGTTGATGCTTTTTAGTCTAGTAGGAAGGAGGGGTCCCAATGTCCCTGAGACAAATGTTTTTGAAACATGTTTTTTTAGGACCCTTAAGGTGTCTACTTAATTTGCTTGCTGCCTGGGTCAACTAATGTCCCATGGGGGTTTTTTGGTGTCCATTTTGAATTTGTCCACACGAATGGTCGAAAAAACCAATAAAACGCCAATTAAGTCCTAAACCAGACATCATACAAAGACAAATGATCATACTTTCTGATAATTGTGACACCAGGGGACATTGGGACCCCTCCTTCCTACTAGACTATTTGAAAAGTCCTCTGTTAAGATTTACCTAAGATTGTTGGATTTTTGTCATGATTTTTCAGTGACATGATTATGTGTCAAATTGTGTGTACAGTAGTTCAAGTTGTTATAAGCTGCCTCTTGTTGTACACACTGTCAGCCCTACTGGGTAAAAGATTTGGACGGAAGGATGCGGCCCATGGGCAATGGGGTCTCATGCACCAAGGTTGCAGAGATGTTTTCAGCTTCTGCTGCTGGATCTGCTGGCGTATGTCGATGGAAACTTTGGATGCGGTCATCCTGGTTTCGTGAGGTGAAGTTCATGATCACAATAAGGTATCTGAATGAATGAAAGTTACTTGTAGACATGTGGTAGCGCGCTTTCCTGGGTGTGCTCGTGGTGGTGTGGCGTGGAATACGAGCGAGAAGGCAACCAGAGGGTTAGGAGGGTATAAATAGTACTGTTGGAAGTGGTACGGTTGAGGTGTGGTGTGCTCCCGAAATTACACTTGAAGCACCAATCAGTGATTATTCTGTCCTGGCAGCTGTGTCCATTACAAAACACTGACAGATAGCTAACGAGAATAAAATAAATAGTGGGACTTTTCTTCCATGAAACTTTACTTGAACTCATTTCACTTATTTTCCATCTCTCACTCACAAGGACATATTTACTCAAATCAAAGAGTCAGTAAGGGAAATAGGGCAGTATTATCTTCTTCGTTTAACTATTCATAAAACTACAGATTGGCCAAATCTCTCTCAAATTTCTATTTCTGTTTCTGCTTTGTTTGTACCATCTGTCATCACTGATGAACCTGATATTAGAGGTTACTATCTCTGATGTACAGAACTTTTTGTGCAATTTGTGCAAATTTCTATTTTTCAGTGACAGTGGTCTAAATGTTTTCTGTCACTGTTTTGCTGTTGAAATGTTGGTTTTAAGGGGAGTGGGCAAGGAGAGCCTGATTTAGATATAATCTTCACACTAAGGTAGACATTGTCACTTCTCTAGAGATCCACTTTGAAGCCTTCGATGGTGCACACACTTAACACATTTCTTCCACATATCCATAGGCATGCATTGACATATTTGAACTTTTTGAATCTACTGTCTATCACACACAAAGAGTTCGACTGGAACTGTTTCTCTCTGCCGTTGTTTTTCATCTGGATGTTATATAAATCAACACAGTTTCTTTGCTACAGAGATTATTGAAATAACCAACACATTGAAATAATGAGACCCTGATACCAGAAGATGGAGCTATTTTACACCAAATAACTCAGGACTTGCCACCTGCGAGACAGAGCGTGTGCAGAAACAACAGAGCTGAAATAATGAGTGACAGTGTTCATTGATTATACTTTGTATGGAAAAAAGAAAAAACTGTTTTATCAAGTAAGTGTTAGCAACCCGGATCTGTTTTGTTGTATGCATACATTTCTTGACTATAATACATAACACATGTTTAACCATTGAGTTGCAGTGTAAAGTTCTGCTTTAAGTATTTATTTCATAGTAGAGCCAAATAAGAACATTTACATTTTGTGGACACAGAGGTCTTGTGCATAATCAACAGGATGCATGGCAGAGTGCATCAGCCAGTACATTATCACTACCCTTGTGATATACATTCAGGGTGCAAGGCTGTAAAAATAGCAACCACCTAATAAGCCTACTGTTGGCATTGTACATGCTGCTCAGGAAGGTCAAAGGGTTATGGTCAGTATAAATGGTCACATGCTGAGATGGGCCAACATATACTGAATAATTCAGCTGATGATGGTTGAACTTACATGAGAAAAAACAGACAGGGTGGTCTGAGCATGATGGTTCTGCCAACCCATGTTGAAACAAATACCCTACCTCCTTCTCCATACACTTTTCTCCAGACGCTTTTCCATCAGCAGTCTGTAAGCACGCTGCCTCACAGGCAGAGCAGTCAAAAAGAATTTCAACAAGTTTACATGACACCACTGCACTTTCTTCCTCCTGTTGGGTGTGGCATTTAAATTGTCCCTATCAGATATCCTGCTTTTCACTGTGTAAGGCCCACTAAATCTAGCCTGAAATGGCGACCCAATCACAGGTAATAAAGCCAGAACCTGGTCCCCTGGCTCAAACAGCCGGGACTCAGCTTTTTGGTCAAAGGCCTTCATTTCTTTGAGCTCCACCAATATTCTTGTGAGCAGTTGCACAGGCAATGTACAGTTGACGACGAAAGTCATTTACATAATCCAAAACATTGCCAGGGGGCTCCTCAGGTTTGAGACCCCCCCAAAACTGCTAGTGGCCCCCGGACAGAGTGACCGAACACTAGCTCATTTGGGCTTCTTCCCTTACTTCAGTGTGGTATGGCAGGCTGTGGGTGATGTTGCTGTCGCTGAGAAAGGTGTCAAACTGACGATGGTTTAGACCTCTGGCTTGGATGAAATTTATAGTGTGAACAACCACCTCCATGACGTGGTCCATTTTCAAGGACTTACAACACAATGCCTCCTGGTGCAAAATACAGTGAAATGTCCAGAAACCATCTCCTCCATTAAGGGCTTGTACTTTCTCTCTGAACTTTGTCACGACACCTGCTTTCTTTCCAATCATGGATGGTGCCAGGTCTGTGGCCAGGCTGACAACGCGGGACCAGTCCACTCCAACTCTGTCCAGTGCAGCAACGACTGAGCCAAAAATGTCCTCGGCTGTTGTAGTGTCCATTATAGGCACCAACTCAAGAAACTCTTCAGTAACAGTCAATGTCTCATCAACTCCACAAATAAATATGGCCAGTTGAGCCACATCTGTGATGTCAGTGCTCTCATCAATTGCAACGGAAAACGCAATAAATGACTTGACTCTCTGTTTCAATTGGCTGTCTAAATCTGACGATAGTTCCGAAATCCTCTCTGCTATAGTATTCCTCGTCAGGCTAATATTGGCAAAAGCTTGTCGCTTCTCGGGACATATGAGTTCATCCCCCTTCATCATGCATCTTTTAACAAAGTCACCGTCGGAATACGGCTTTGATGCTAATGCTATTTCGCTAGCAATTAGGTAGCTGGCTTTTACCGCTGCTTCACTGACTTCTTGGCTCTGGGTGAAAGTTGACTGCTGTTTCCTCAGACCCGCCAATAATTCGTTGATCCTATCTCTTCTCAGTTGTCCTTGCAAGCTGTCATATTTTTCGCTGTGATGAGTCTCGTAGTGGCACCGAATATTATATTCCTTAAATACAGAAACTTCTTGCAAACACACCAATCACAAAGGTTTCCCGTGCGTCTCCGTAAATAAATAGGACGTGGTCCATTTTTCTTTGAAAATCCTACACTGTTTAATCTACTTTTCTCTGTATTGATAGCGTCATTTTAGCTAATGAGGGTGTAGCGGGGAGGTAGAGAACAGGGTAGAAACAACGTCGTAACGTCGTAGCTTGTCTTCTACTCTGACCAAAACAGTGCGCCCCCTAGTGGATAATTCTTCGCTTGCATTTAATTAAAAAAAATTTAATCAATGTCTTTTATGAAATTTTTCACTTTCAAATTATCCCACGGGCCGTATGTTTGACACCCCTGCTTTAGCGTCTTTAGGACATCAACTTCAGGACCCCAATGTCTCTACAGTAATTTTGTGTTGTGATATGGAGGATCATCATGGATCATGGATCAGATATGGCAGCTTCAGGCTGAAAATGAACAATTAAAGTCACAGATGGCCAACCAAAGTACTGTTTTACCTCAAGCAGGGCCATCTGATGATCATGCCTCCACTTTAGCAAGTGTCGGTGTACCTACTGCTTCTCCAGCACAAACTGTTTGTGGGGAGCGAAAGTGTCCAAAATTCTCTGATAAATTGTCTGTTGATTTGATAAGCGTTGAAAAATAGATCAAAGAGGCTCGCAGGTGCCTGGCAGTTAGACAAATAACCCAAGCTGAACAGGTTCTTTTTCTGTATGACCATTTAGAGGGTAGTGCAAAAGCAGAGCTTGAGTTTCATTATTTGACAGATCGGGACAATGCTGATAAGATATTTTCCATACTGACTGAAAATTTTAGTTGTTCCCACTCTTACGTTGCTGCACAGCTCAGTTTTTTCCAGCACAGTCAGAGGGAAGGGGAAAGTCTCAGAGACTATTCCCATGTTTTAAAGACATTTATGGGTGTAGTCATTTGCAAAACACCTGGTGGCATCCTGAACTCTGACCAGATTTTGCGGGATCAGTTTATAGAACATGTAAATGATGACATGCTGCGGCGGGAGCTGAAACAGAGCGTTAGTCAAAACCCTACATACCTACTTCCCATCTGTCCATGGGACATGTTTGACAGCTGCCTGAGGAACCTCATGAGCTATTAGAGGCCTGTTAGGTCTAAGCCTAAAACTCTGTTAAACTAACTTGGGGTTGCTGTGATGTTTTTTTTTCGACCTTTGTCGGCGCAGCCTAATGTTTCCCATAGACTTCAATTCATTATGCTAAGCTAGTGCACTGTGCTAACGACTTATACGACGTACTTAATTTACTTAATTTACATTTACATTAATTACATAAACATTTGTAAATCCTTTAACACTACACATTGTGTGCGACTGTTAATTTACCCTTGTTTTCTCCTTTTCAGATGAAAATCTGCATGAGATCTGAAGTGCAAAGAGTGTAGCGCATCCCATATTTTTTGAATCTCGATCCAGACAAACTTGGCAAGATTGGTAGCTCTAGTGGGGGGGCAGGCAGGGTGGCCAATCATATTCTAGGGGTAGCCAGTGCCACCCCCCACCACCCTGTGGCCACGCCACTGTTTCACATGTTAACAGTACAACAGTTATCCTAAATTTACTTTGACAAGTATTAAAGGTTGTATTGACAAAGTTACTGTACAGTCATGCATATGTTTTGTTCAGGCTAGGCTTTTGATTCTGGATTGAATTTGATTCTCTCCCTAAAGAGGGAAATATTTTATGTATGGTACACCAAGTTCAAAAGACATTTAGTTAAGATATTAATTCGAGTAAAATGCTGGCAGTTTATTGAAATATTATGAATGTGTGTTAATGCAGTCATTTTGCGATAATGCAACTTACTGTAGCGTCCATTGTGTTGTTCAATTCATAAACAAATCTAGATTAAACTGGTCCAGTTTGCACTCTTCCAGGTGGGTTACAATAAGGTAATTCATCAAGTAAACTACTGCTAAGTTCAAACTCTGTGTACTCTGGAACTGGAAAAAGGCCTATGGTGTCACCAACTGTTTCCTCTAATATTTAAAGTCTGTGTGGGGAGAGAGCCTTTTCTACTTTTCTCCTTATTTCAGATTGAGTCATGTAACTTCAGCTTTATATTAGAGATACATATTTTTATTCTTTTAAAGCAGGCCTCTGGGACAGCCTCATCTCATTCCACTCTCCCACAGAGGTTATTGATTTCTGCAGATAGAAAAGGGAAAATGTTGAAACAGGTACAAGGCAAAATAATGAAAACAGAGAAAACTTATTTCATGTTTCAAGAGAGAGTAAAATCACACTCTCAAACTAAAAGACATTTGTCTTTTGCTAAGTCTATACTCACTACTGAGACCTTCCACATCTACATATATGTGGGTGGGAGGGAAACAGGAAGTCTAGCCCTAGGATCAGGTAAATGGGGTGGAGTCTATAAAAAGGGCAGGGAAGCTCACCTGGGCCTTTCCTCCTGCATTTACACACCTGAGAGAGCAGCTGATCCAAGGCTTTGTCTGGGAGTGGATTAGAAATCCATGCGGCTGAGGGACGATTGTTTAAAGACAAAAGACTCCAGGCACCTGCATGCCCACCGGGGAGAAGGGACTAGGTTCCGGTTTTAAAAAAGTTGTGTTAAGAGAAGCCAACCACTGTTTTTCCCATAGTAAATTTCCAGTTTGTTTCTAATTTGTCACTCGACCCGACCATTATTTTTTGATTCTTTTGCTCTGTTATTTCGAAGGGGGGGAGACTGAGTGGTAGGAGTGCAGCCATTTTGCATGTGTATTTTTATGGGGAGACTTAAGTCACTTTGCGATTGCAGTGAATGGGCAAATTGAATGCTTGATGTTATTTTTACTGACTTGTGTTGTAGTGTCTCAGTCCTAATTTGCCGCTGTGTTAGTGACATACTTTGGCGGGCACAACTCCACAAGGCCCCCCCCCCCAGTTATACAGTCTAGTCCCAGGTTTGTTTGTGTGTTTTATTTTACCATTTTTTTGGTTGGTTTGACTTTCATTCTTTTGATAATTTACTCCCTCTGGGAATCTGCATTTTATCGAATATATTGTTAATAAAATCTATATTTTTGTATGGCAGTCTCTCGTTCCAGTTTATTCTGGGTCTTGTGCGGTTAATATCACTTGGTCACATTTGGCGCTGTGAGCAGGGGTTTCAGTCCTTGAAGGAACGACTTGTTAGCGCGCCAGTCCTTGGCTATGCCAATTTCGCTAATCCCTTTGTTCTTGAGATTGATGCAAGTCATGCAGGACTGGGTGCTGTATTGTCTCAGGATCAAGAAGGCCAGAGGAGACCTATTGCCTTTGCTAGCAGAGGCCTTAGAGCCTCAGAACGCAACATGTCGAACTACAGCTCAAGGAAGCTCGAACTGTTGGCTCTAAAATGGGCAGTGACTGATAAATTTAGAGAGTACTTGCTGGGCAATAAGTGCATTGTCTATACTGATAATAATCTACTACTAAGCTACTTGAAAACAGCCAAACTTGGGGCTGTGGAACAGCGCTGGGTCTCAGAGCTGGCTGCATTTGACTTTGAGGTCAAATATCGCCCTGGCACTGCAAATAGAAATGCAGATGCATTGTCTCGACAGCCTACACAGGATTCAATTTCTTCTGTGACTCCTGGCATCCAGGTGCCACACATGATCCAGGAACAAATGCTTGGGCCACAGATGTCCCATCGGGATATTTCCACCACTCTGGCAATTCAGGCTCTCCCAGTGCGGGAAAAAGCAGATTTGCAGACACTACAAGAAGCTGATCAAGTGGTTGGTGCATTTAAGTTGTATTGGCAACGTGCAAGACGTCCGCAAACTTGTCCAGCAATGGGACAAAATTTGTATGAAAGATGGCGTTTTATATCGCCGTATTAGACCACCAAAAACAGGCAGGGAAGTTTTTCAACTTCTCCTCCCTGAATGCCTTAAGGGTGAAGTGCTCAAACATCTCCATGACGATCATGGTCATCAAGGAATTGAACGGACCATACACTTGGTGAGGGAGAGATGTTTTTGGCCCAACATGTGGCAAGATATTGAAAAATACTGCCAGAATTGCAATCGCTGCCTTGTAGCTAAAGCCAACCAACCTAAAGTCAGAACCTTTCCTGGTAACATAGTGGCTTCACAGCCTCTGGAGATCCTTGCCATCGACTTTACGGTCTTGGAGAAAGCTGGGGATGGGCGAGAAAATGTCCTTATCATCACAGACGTCTTTTCTAAATTTACCCAAGCCTATCCGACTTTGGATCAGAAAGCCAGTACCACAGCTCGGGTTCTAACTGAAAAATGGTTCTACATATATGGAGTGCCCAGACGTATTCACAGCGACCAAGGAAGGAATTTTGAAGGTGAGCTGCTGAAGCAGTTGTGCAAAATATATGGCGTTGAAAAGACCCGCACTACACCGTATCACCCAGAGGGCAACGGGCAGTGTGAGAGATTTAACCGTACACTGCATGACCTACTCCGGAGTCTCCCACCTGAAAAGAAAAGAAAAGAAAATGGCCACAGTACCTACCCCAGATCCTTTTTGCTTAATACAACAGAGCATGCTTCTACCAGTTACTCCCCATTTGAGCTAATGTTTGGACAAAAAGCTAAGCTACCCGTTGATTTTTTTGTTGGGTACTACTGACAATGACCTTGCCCCGAACTCCACCCACGAGTGGGTAATTGAGCATCATAAAAGGCTGAAAACGGCCTTTTATCACACTAAAGATCAGCTAACATTAGCAGCTGAACGCAGGAATAGGCTACTGACCCCAAATGTAACGGAGACACTGACACCAGGAACCTTTGTCTTACGAAGGAATCACCCACTTGGTCGTAATAAAATCCAGGATGCCTGGGATCAGGTTGTCTATGAGATCGTGCAATGTCTGGATGACAAGGGAAAGGTTTATAAGATCAGACCAAAGAATGGAGCTGGGCCCGAGAAAAATATCAACAGGGCGGAGCTTAAAGTCCTTCCTTCAACTGTCGCTGTCGGCTCTTCTAACTCCTTTCCACCTGAATTACACAATTCCCCCCAGGAAAATGATAATGATATTGAAACGTCTGGAGAGGGAAGCGAAATGGGCAGTCTGATAATGGTAAACATACAGCCTCAAAACTCTGACCATTCCCAGCCACCAGCTACACCTCCTAATGTGCTACCTGGAGCTATAGCACAGGCAGATGCCCAGCAAAGCTGCCTGGGAAATCAAGTACAGAAGTCTGTTACCCCCCCCATCCTTTTAAGACGTTCCAATAGGGCTACAGCAGGCCGCCACACGAATCCGTTTAATTTCTTTCGTTTAATCTCTTTGCAGACAGATGGAAGTTAGCATCCCTCAAGCATCCAATTAGTCAATTGATACAAAATCTAACTAACAGCTAGAGGTCACATACATGAAGACATATTGTCTTTTTCTGTCACCGAGACGGTGACCTTTCAAAGTGCAGGTGGATGTGGGAGGGAGGGAAACAGGAAGTCTAGCCCTAGGATCAGGTAAATGGGGTGGAGTCTATAAAAAGGGCAGGGAAGCTCACCTGGGCCTTTCCTCCTGCATTTACACACCTGAGAGAGCAGCTGAGCCAAGGCTTTGTCTGGGAGTGGATTAGAAATCCATGCGGCTGAGGGACGATTGTTTAAAGACAAAAGACTCCAGGCACCTGCATGCCCACCGGGGAGAAGGGACTAGGTTCCGGTTTAAAAAAGTTGTGTTAAGAGAAGCCAACCACTGTTTTTCCCATAGTAAATTTCCAGTTTGTTTCTAATTTGTCACTCGACCCGACCATTATTTTTTGATTCTTTTGCTCTGTTATTTCGAAGGGGGGGAGACTGAGTGGTAGGAGTGCAGCCATTTTGCATGTGTATTTTTATGGGGAGACTTAAGTCACTTTGCGATTGCAGTGAATGGGCAAATTGAATGCTTGATGTTATTTTTACTGACTTGTGTTGTAGTGTCTCAGTCCTAATTTGCCGCTGTGTTAGTGACATACTTTGGCGGGCACAACTCCACAAGGCCCCCCCCCCAGTTATACAGTCTAGTCCCAGGTTTGTTTGTGTGTTTTATTTTACCATTTTTTTGGTTGGTTTGACTTTCATTCTTTTGATAATTTACTCCCTCTGGGAATCTGCATTTTATCGAATATATTGTTAATAAAATCTATATTTTTGTATGGCAGT
The DNA here is from genome assembly GCA_023373845.1 of Nibea coibor. Classification (NCBI taxonomy): domain Eukaryota; kingdom Metazoa; phylum Chordata; class Actinopteri; family Sciaenidae; genus Nibea; species Nibea coibor. The sequence goes on along the minus strand of CM041716.1, from coordinate 23,594,896 downwards.
CTCTCGTTCCAGTTTATTCTGGGTCTTGTGCGGTTAATATCACTTCGTCACATATATTTATCCTCACTGTCACAACCTGGATCCAACGGCAGTGACAAACAAGGGAAGCCACACAACATCCACCAATAAGATGAATTTAAACAATGTACATGGTGCAGTTTATGAAAATGAAACAAATATAAACAGAGGAGCAGTCCGGTGGGCAGCCAGGTGAGAGAGCAAGACGTGTGCCAAGGCCTGCTTTATGGTCTTCCACTACTGCTTCCTCGGGTGTGCTCCATCTGATGATGAGGCTTTCAGCTCCACCTCCCAGGCTCCTGCAGCACAGAGTGACAGTCCTCCCAACCCACAAGCCGTCAACACTTCCCCCAGAACACAGGGTTCCTACCCTGGACTGTAACCAAAACCACAAACACATACTAAAGAACCTAATTAGGTTGCAATATTGGCAACAACAGATAAAGTATTAACACAACCATCCTACAAACACACCCTTCCATAGCTCGACTCTCATCCATCCTCAAGACTCAGCATTCTCAACCTCAGCAACCTTGGGACCTAAGAGCAATTTAAGAGGAAGAGAGACAGATGCCACAGGTTACAGAGCAGAGAAAAATGGAGATGGCGTCCTGTTAGATCTTAGTTCTGCATTTGACACCATAGACCATCAAATTCTTTTACAGAGACTGGAACATCAGATTGGCATCAAAGGAACCGCCCTAAGCTGGTTTAGGTCGTATTTCTTAGATCGATCTCAGTTTGTTCATGTCAATGATGAATCCTCCATACATACCAAAGTCTGTCATGGAGTCCCACAAGGTTCTGTACTGGGGCCTCTTCTATTCAGTCTATATATGCTTCCTCTAGGGAACATTATTAGGAATCACTCCATTAATTTTCATTGTTATGCTGACGACACCCAATTATATTTATCGATCGAGCCTGATGAAACCAATCATTTAGCCAAACTGCAAGCGTGCCTTAGGGATATAAAAAGTTGGATGACCTATAATTTTCTGATGTTGAACTCAGATAAAACTGAAGTTCTTGTAATTGGACCCAAACACCTCAGAAACTCTCTTTCCGGATACTTGGCCACCTTAGACGGGACCACCCTGGCCTCCAGCTCCACCGTAAAGAACCTTGGAGTTATTTTTGATCAGGATTTGTCCTTTAATGCCCACATAAAACAAATTTCAAAGACTGCATTCTTCCACTTACGCAACATTACCAAAATCAGACGCAGAAAAACTAGTCCATGCATTTGTTACTTCTAGGCTGGACTCTCTATTATCAGGCTGCCCCAATAAGTCTCTTAGGACTTTGCAGCTAATTCAGAATGCTGCTGCACGTGTTCTGACAGGAACCAAGATCAGAGATCACATCTCACCCGTTTTGGCTTCCTTGCACTGGCTACCTGTTAAATCTAGAATAGAATTTAAAATTCTTCTCCTTACATACAAAGCTCTTCATGGCCAGGCACCATCATATTTAAAAGAGCTCATAGTTCCCTACTACCCCTCTAGGCCACTGCGCTCTCAGGATGCTGGGTTCCTTGTGGTTCCCATAGTTTCCAAAAGTAGACTGGGAGCCAGAGCTTTCAGCTATCAAGCTCCTCTTCTGTGGAACAAACTACCTTTCTGGGTTCGGGAGGCAGGCACGGTCACCACATTCAAGACTAGACTTAAGACTTTCCTTTTTGATAGCGCTTATAGTTAGGGCTGGCTCAGGCCTTCCCTTAGTTATGCTGCCATAGGACTAGACTACCGGGGGACCCGACCCCCGCCGCCCCCACTAACTAAACTTCTTCCCCGGAGTTTCTGTGCTTTCTCGTCCAGCAGGTTCTCATGGATCGTGACTGCTGCTGTGGTCTGCTGCTGACGTCCACGCCTTACTGTAAACCCTCTCTCTCTCTCTCTCTCTCTCTCTCTCTCTCTCTCTTATCATGCATATCAATGTAAGGCAGTTCGATATCCCTTAGAGTCCGCATAAACGGGGCCTGAGGTTTTATTGTTCTGTCAATCATTATCTCCCTTACACCTTTTCTTTGGATATTACTAACTACACTTCTTCCCCGGAGTTTTTGTGCTTTCTCGTCCAGCAGGTTCTCATGGATTGTGGCTGCTGCTGTGGTCTGCTGCTGACGTCCACCATATTTAGCATTACATGCCATATATAGTCATTACTGCTACCATCTCCACTACAGCTTTGTTGGTTAATGACCAATTGCTGCTGTGCATCTGTGTTCCACTGCTACTACAATCACCTTACCATTTATTGTAATTCATTGTAATAGTACGACATGTTTGTGTTGATTGTTCTGTACATGTGACATCCATTGCACGTCTGTCCGTCCTGGAAGAGGGATCCCTCCACTGTGGCTCTTCCTGAGGTTTCTTCCACATTTTTTCCCTGTTAAAAGGGTTTTTTTTTGTGGGCAAGTTTTTCCTCACTCGAACCGAGGGTCTAAGGACAGAGGGTGTCACTCCCTGTACAGATTGTAAAGCCCTCTGAGGCAAAATGTGTTTTGTGACTTTGGGCTATACAAATAAAATTTGATTTGATTTGATTTGATTAGTCAAGCTGCCAAAACTACAGAGGTGCATGGGGCAAAGTGTCTGCTATAACATTATTGAGTGTGCCTGAAAGAGCACACTATATGTTATCCACCACGCTTATTGAGTGCCTGAAGGAGCACACTATATGTTATTCACTGCACTTATTGAGTATGCCTGAAAGAGCACTCTTTACTATCCACCCAGCTTATTCTTATTATTCATCTTCCGTTTCTTCCGTGTCAAAATGACCATTTTTAGTGGTAGCATTAGCATGTTAGCATTTAGCATGTTAGCATTGGCATCTATTTAATGTTTAATGGCTAAAAAGCATGCTCATTGCTAACATTAGCCGCCAATGCTAAAATTAGTGACTGACACTGCGACTAATTAGTGACTAAACTGCGACTGTGGCCGCAAATGTCAAGCTACAGAAATCATTTATAGCTAGAAACGTAGGAAAATATGTTGGCGTCGCATAGATACCACTGCTGAAGCTGTCAGTATTATAGTTTTGGCCCCAGATGCAAAGATATGGCACCAACACAGATCCACAGCTGCATATAATCCCATATTAATTTGAGAGGAGAAATCTCCGGAAGGGCAGAGACCACCTGCTCTTTACCACATGATAAATGCCAGAGTTTTTAACATTTAGCTCTCAAACTGGGCACAAAACCGGCCGAAAAGAAGCCGCCGATCACGAATATTTCGGCTTTTGGATACGACACACCGTTTGGCATTTAATGCTGTTTGTTCGTGGGGCGTCATTTGGTTCCTCTCTCCCTCTCTGGGCAGTTCCAACTGACGATTTTAACAGGTGCACTAACTGCTCTGCTGATTAGGGCCCAGCAGTTGGTCCTGGTTGCTTGGCAACCTCAAGCGTGCCTTTGGGAGGAGAGGGGGGAGGGGCTATTTTCACTGTTGCTGATGTGTGTCAGACACAAGTCATCTGATTTGACAGTGAATCCAGCTGGACTGTGTTAAATCCGAAGTGTTAGTGGTAGCATTAGCATGTTAGCATATTAGCAATTAGCATGTTAGCATTAGCATGTTAGCATTGGCATCAATTTCATTTTTAGTGGCTAAAAAGCATGCTCATTGCTAACATTAGCAGCCAATGCTAAAATGAGTGACTAGCACATCATGCTAATTGCTAACATTAGCGACTAATGCTAATTTTAAGTGGCTAGAAATTAGTGGTAGCAGTGCATGTTAGCAGTTAGCATGTTAGCAATTAGCATGTTAGCATTAGCATGTTAGCATTGGCATTTACTTCATTTTTAGAGGCTAAAAAGCATACTCATCGCTAACATCAGCATCCATTGCTAAAATTAGTGGCTAGCGCATCATGCTAATTGCTAACATTAGCGACTAATGCTAATTTTAAGTGGCTAGAAATTAGTGGTAGCATTAGTGCCAGCACAGCATTTGCATGTTAGCAGTTAGCAATTAGCATGTTAGCATTGGTATTTACTTCATTTTTAGAGGCTAAAAAGCATACTCATCGCTAACATTAGCAGCCAATGCTAAAATTAGTGGCTAGCGCATCAATTGCTAACGTGAGTAGCTAATACAAAAATTAGTGGTTTCAGCATTTTCTCTCTCTCTGTCAGTGTAACTGCTCTGCTAATAAGGGATGCGCCAGCAGGCAGCGATGGGGCCAGAGTCAGGCACACTCAAAATTTCTTCAGGAATTTTCTAGTTGAGTGTGCCTGAAAGAGCACACTCTTTACTATCCACCCGGCTTATTCTTATTGAGTGTGCCTGAAAGAGCACACTCTTTACTATCCACCCGGCTTATTCCACTTATTATTGGTGTGGGGGCCCAGAGGGCTCCCACACTATTGTTCTTCAAATCTTTATTATTGGTGTGGGGGCCCAGAGGGCGCCCACACTATTGTTATCCTAATCTTTATTGGTGTGGGGGCCCAGAGGGCTTTATTATTATTATTGGTGTGGGGGCCCAGAGGGCTCCCACACTATTGTTCTTCAAATCTTTATTGGTGTGGGGGCCCAGAGGGCTCCCACACTATTGTTATTCAAATCTTTATTATTATTTTTCTTCTTCCGTACGTTTTTCGGCACTCCAAGGATCCTACAAATTTTGTACTACAAAAACAAAACTTATATCACTAGATTCAGCTCATTCAGCACATGCTGGCTTATCAAAAAACTTTTTTCTAATATTAATATTTTACAAATTATTCAACTTTTTCTACAAATTTTTTCCCATTTGAAATACATTGTACAAACTTCAAATCTTTCTACAAAACTTCTACAAACATTCTACATTTTGAACTACTTCTACTACTACTACAGACTTCATTCAAACTTCAAATTGTACACAAAATATTAAACTATTAAACTCGTATTTAACTTTTTTAAAAATCTTTTACCGTTTTTAAACTATCGAGCCTCAAAGGTGAGAAGGGTTTTGATCAAAAATCAGCATTTATAATGGGTGTGTATTGGGCGGAATGTTTTTAGCCAGAGTGTATGACATCATCAGCCAGAGTGTGGAGGAGAAAAAAAATCGGTCAAAAAATAAAACGTAAACTGCTCCTGTGGCCACAAATTTCACACTACAGACACGATTTATACATAAAAACGTAGGAAAATTTGTCAGCGTCGCATAGATACCACTGCTGAAGCTGTGAGTATTATAGTTTTGGCCTGACACACAGAGATTCCCCACCCACACCCCTCCACACCTCCATAGGCAGCAATGTTAATTTGAGAGGAGAAATTACCAGAAGCAGCAGGGAGCATCTGCTCTTTACCTGACGACCCAGACCAGAGTTTTTAACATTTCGCTCTCAAACTGGGCACAGAACTGCTCGAGAAGTAGCCGCCGATCACAAATATTTCGGCTTTTGGATACGACACACCGTTTGGCATTTAATGTTGTCTGTTCGAGGCCCTTCATTTGCTTTCTCTCTCCCTCTCTCTGGGTATTTCCAACTGAAATTATACCAGGTGCTCCTAACTGCTCTGCTGATTAGGGCCCAGCAGTTGGTCCTGGTTGCTTGGCAACCTTAAGCCTGCCTGAGGGAGGAGAGGGGGGAGGGGCTATTTTCACTGTTGTTGATGTATCAAATGCTACATGTTTAATGTCAGACATTTTATGCTTCTCTCTCACAGACACAAACACAGACAGTAACACACACACACACACACACACACACATCTAACTATTTACTACTAGTTGTTTCAGCTAATTTCACACTTTATTCTACTATTCTACTTTTTTCAGCTAATTTCACACTTTATTATACTATTCTACATGTTTCACACTTTATTATATTATTGTAATTACTTCAGCTAATTTCACACTTTATTCTACGATTCTACTTTTTTCAGCTAATTTCACACATTATTATAATATTCTACTTCTTTCAGCTAATTTCACACTTTATTCTACTATTCTACTTTTTTCAGCTAATTTCACATTTTTCTCTACTATTCTACATTTTTCACCTAATTTCACACATTATTATGCTATTCTACATATTTTGGCTAATTTCACACTTTATTCTACTATTCTACTTTTTTCAGCTAATTTCACACTTTTTTCTACTATTCTACATTTTTCAGCTAATTTCACACATTATTATGCTATTCTACATATTTCGGATAATTTCACATTTTCTTCTACTATTCTACCTTTTCATCTAATTTTACACTTTATTGTACTATTCTACTTACTTCAGCTAAATTTACACTTTATTATACTATTCTACATATTTCACAATTTGTTATACAATTCTAATTACTTCAGCTAATTTCACGCTTTATTATACTATTCTAACATTTTCTACAATTCTACCTTTTCATACAAATTTCTACAGTATTACACAACATTGTACCACTTCATACTGTTCTACTGTTTTCAGCTCATTTCACATTTTTTAGATATGCATTGTTTGGCCTTTTCAAGCTTTATTGTATACAGACAGCGAAAGAGTGACAGGTATGTGGGAACGCCGTGCGATGACGGGCGGCAGAGGGCCCCCACACCGTATTTCCGCAGGAAATGCAGTTTTCTAGTTATTGGTGTGGGGGCCCAGAGGGCTCCCACACTATTGTTCTTCAAATCTTTATTATTATTATTATTATTTTTCTTCTTCCGTACGTTTTTCGGTACCCCAAGGATCCTACAAATCTTGTACTACAAAAACAAAACTTATATCACTAGATTCAGCTCATTCAGCACATGCTGGCTTATCAAAAAACTTTTTTCTAATATTAATATTTTACAAATTATTCAACTATTTCTACAAATATTTTCCCATTTGAAATACATTGTACAAACTTCTACAAACTTTTACAAACATTCTACATTTTAAAGTACTTCTACTACTACTACAAACTTCATTCAAACTTCAAAATGTACACAAGATATTAAACTATTAAACTCGTATTTAACTTTTTTAAAAATCTTTTACCGTTTTTAAACTATGAAGGCTCAAAGGTGAGAAGGGTTTTGATCAAAATTCAGCGTTTATAATGGGTGTGTATTGGACGGAATCTTTTGGGCCACAGTGGATGACATCATCAGCTAGAGTGTGGAGGAGAGAAAAAAATCGGTCAAAAAATAAAACGTAAACTGCTCCTGTGGCCACAAATTTCACACCACAGACACGATTTATACATAAAAACGTAGGAAAATTTGTCAGCGTCGCATAGGTACCACTGCTGAAGCTGTGAGTATTATAGTTTTGGCCTGACACACAGAGATTCCCCACCCACACCCCTCCACAGCTCCATAAGCGGCAATATTAATTTGAGAGGAGAAATTACCAGAAGCAGCAGGGAGCATCTGCTCTTTACCTGACGACCCAGACCAGAGTTTTTAACATTTCGCTCTCAAACTGGGCACAGAACTGGTCGAGAAGTAGCCGCCGATCACGAATATTTCGGCTTTTGGATACGACACACCGTTTGGCATTTAATGTTGTCTGTTCGAGGCCCTTCATTTGCTTTCTCTCTCCCTCTCTCTGGGTATTTCCAACTGAAATTATACCAGGTGCATTAACTGCTCTGCTGATTAGGGCACAGCAGTTGGCCGTGGTTGCTCGGCAACCTTAAGCCTGCCTGAGGGAGGAGAGGGGGGAGGGGCTATTTTCACTGTTGTTGATGTATCAAATGCTATATGTTTAATGTCGGCCATTTTATGCTTCTCTCTCACAGACACAAACACAGACAGTAACACAGACACGCACACACACACATCTAACTACTTACTACTAGTTGTTTCACCTACTTTCACACTTTTTTCTACTATTCTACTTTTTTCAGCTAATTTCACACTTTTTTCTACTATTCTACTGTTTTCAGCTAATTTCACACTTTATTATGCTATTCTACATATTTCAGCTAATTTCACAGTTTCTTCTACTATTCTACATATTTTAACTAATTTCACAATTTATTCTACTATTCTACTTTTTTCAGCTAATTTCACACTTTAGTATGCTATTCTACATATTTCAGCTAATTTCACACTTTATTCTACTATTCTACTTTTTTCAGCTAAATTCACACTTAATTCTACTATTCTACTTTTTTCAGCTAATTTCACACTTTATTATACTATTCTAATTACTTCAGCTAATTTCACACTTTCTGATACTATTTTATTTTTTCAGCTAATTTCAGATAGAGAGACACACAGTCACACACGCATGCACACACATACACACACACACACACACACACATCTAACTACTTCCACAAATTCTGTACTAAAGAAATAAAAATCATATCGCTAAATTCAGCTCATTTAGGACATTACTACTACACTAACCTTCTACTAAACTTTTACAAACCTTCTACAATTTAAACTACTTCTCCTTCTCCTTACTAATTTCTACTATTTATATTTCACAAATTATGATACTACTACTATCTACTAGTTGTTTCAGCTACTTTCACACTCATAGTATTCTAATTACTTCAGCTAATTTCACACTTTATTCTACTATTCTACTGTTTTCAACTAATTTCACACATTAATATGCTATTTTACATATTTCAGCTAATTTCACACTTTATTCTACTATTCTACTTTTTTCAGCTAATTTTACACAATAATATGCTACGCTACTTTTTTCAGCTAATTTCACACTTTATTCTACTATTCTACTTTTTTCAACTAATTTCACACATTATTATGCTATTCTACATATTTCAGCTAATTTCACACTTCATTCTATTATTCTACTTTTTCATCTAATTTCACACTTTATTCTACTATTCTACTTACTTCAGCTAATTTTACACTATTATACTATTCTAATTACTTCAAGTAATATCACACTTTATTCTATATTCTACTTATTTCAGCTAAATTTACACTTTATTATACTGTTCTACATATTTCACACTTTCTTATGCTATTCTAATTACTTCAGCTAATTTCACACTTTCTTATACTATTCCAACATTTTCTACAATTCTACCTTTTCATACAAATTTCTACAGTATTACACAACATTGTACCACTTCATACTATTCTACTGTTTTCAGCTCATTTCACATTTTTTAGATATGCATTGTTTGGCCTTTTCAAGCTTTATTGTATACAGACAGCGAAAGTGTGACAGGTACGTGGGAACGCCGTGCGACGACGGGCGGCAAAGGGCCCCCACACCGTATTTCCGCAGGAAATGCAGTTTTCTAGTTATTTTTCTTCTTCCGTACGTTTTTCGGCACTCCAAGGATCCTACAAATTTTGTACTACAAAAACAAAACTTATATCACTAGATTCAGCTCATTCAGCACATGCTGGCTTATCAAAAAACTTTTTTCTAATATTAATATTTTACAAATTATTCAACTTTTTCTACAAATTTTTTCCCATTTGAAATACATTGTACAAACTTAAAATCTTTCTACAAAACTTCTACAAACATTCTACATTTTGAACTACTTCTACTACTACTACAGACTTCATTCAAACTTCAAATTGTACACAAAATATTAAACTATTAAACTCGTATTTAACTTTTTTAAAAATCTTTTACCGTTTTTAAACTATGAAGGCTCAAAGGTGAGAAGGGTTTTGATCAAAATTCAGGGTTTATAATGGGTGTGTATGGCGCGGAATGTTTTGGGCCACAGTGGATGACATCATCAGCTAGAGTGTGGAGGAGAGAAAAAATCGGTCAAAAAATAAAACGTAAACTGCTCCTGTGGCCACAAATTTCACACTACAGACACGATTTATACATAAAAACGTAGGAAAATTTGTCAGCGTCGCATAGATACCACTGCTGAAGCTGTGAGTATTATAGTTTTGGCCTGACACACAGAGATTCCCCACCCACACCCCTCCACACCTCCATAGACGGCAATGTTAATTTGAGAGGAGAAATTACCAGAAGCAGCAGGGAGCATCTGCTCTTTACCTGACGACCCAGACCAGAGTTTTTAACATTTCGCTCTCAAACTGGGCACAGAGCTGGTCGAGAAGTAGCCGCCGATCACAAATATTTCGGCTTTTGGATACGACACACCGTTTGGCATTTAATGTTGTCTGTTCGAGGCCCTTCATTTGCTTTCTCTCTCCCTCTCTCTGGGTATTTCCAACTGAAATTACACCAGGTGCATTAACTGCTCTGCTGATTAGGGCACAGCAGTTGGTCCTGGTTGCTTGGCAACCTTAAGCCTGCCTGAGGGAGGAGAGGGGGGAGGGGCTATTTTCACTGTTGTTGATGTATCAAATGCTACATGTTTAATGTCGGCCATTTTATGCTTCTCTCTCACAGACACAAACACAGACAGTAACACACACACACACACACAGACACACACACACCTAACTACTTACTACTAGTTGTTTCAGCTACTTTTACACTTATACTATTCTACTTTTTTCAGCTAATTTCACACTTTATTATACTATTCTACATGTTTCACACTTTATTATACTATTGTAATTACTTCAGCCAATTTCACACTTTATTCTACTATTCTACTTTTTTCAGCTAATTTCAGACTTTATTCTACTATTCTACTTTTTTCAGCTAATTTCACACTTTATTATACTATTCTACTTTTTCATCTAATTTCACACTTTATTCTACTATTCTACTCATTTCAGCTAATTTTTCACTTTATTACACTATTCTACATATTTCACACTTTGTTACTATTCTAATTACTTCAGCCAATTTCACACTTTATTCTACTATTCTACTTTTTTCAGCTAATTTCAGACTTTATTCTACTATTCTACTTTTTTCAGCTAATTTCACACTTTATTATACTATTCTACTTTTTCATCTAATTTCACACTTTATTCTACTTTTTTCAGCTAATTTCACACTTTATGGTACTATTCTACTTATTTCAACTAATTTCACACTTTATTCTACTATTCTACTTTTTCATCTAATTTCACACTTTATTCTACTTTTTCATCTAATTTCACACATCATTCTACTATTCTACTTTTTTCAGCTAATTTCACACTTTATGGTACTATTCTACTTATTTCAGCTAATTTCACACATTATTATGCTATTCTACTTATTTCAGCTAATTTCACACTTTATTATACTATTCTACTTTTTCAGATAATTTCACACTTTATTCTACTATTCTGCTCATTTCAGCTAATTTCACACTTTATTATGCTATTCTACTTTTTTCATCTAATTTCACACTTTATTCTACTATTCTACTTTTTTCAGCTAATTTCACACATTATTATACTATTCTTTTTTCAGCTAAATTCACACATTATTATACTATTCTGCTTTTTTCAGCTAAATTCACACTTAATTCTACTATTCTGCTTTTTTCAGCTAATTTCACACTTTATTCTACTATTCTACATTTTTCAGCTAATTTCACACTTTATTATGCCATTCTATATATTTCAGCTAATTTCACACTTTATTCTACTATTCTACTTTTTTCATCTAATTTCACACATTATGCTATTCTACTTATTTCAGCTAATTTCACACCTCATTCTACTATTCTACTTTTGTCAGCTAGTTTCACATATTATGCTATTCTACTTATTTCAGCTAATTTCACACTTTATTCTACTATTCTACTTTTTTCAGCTAATTTCACACTTTATTATGCCATTCTATATATTTCAGCTAATTTCACACTTTATTCTACTATTCTACTTTTTTCATCTAATTTCACACATTATGCTATTCTACTTATTTCAGCTAATTTCACACCTCATTCTACTATTCTACTTTTGTCAGCTAGTTTCACATATTATGCTATTCTACTTATTTCAGCTAATTTCACACTTTATTCTACTATTCTACTTTTTTCAGCTAATTTCACACTTTATTATGCTATTCTACTTTTTTCAGCTAATTTCACACTTTAGTATGCTATTCTACATATTTCAGCTAATGTCACACTTTGTTCTACTATTCTACTGTTTTCAGCTCATTTCACATTTTTTAGATATGTATTATTTGGCCTTTTCAAGGTTTATTGTGTAGAGAAGGCTAAAGAGTGGCAGGAATGTGGGGAGAGAGAGGCATGTGGGAACGCCGTGCGACAACGGGCGGCAGAGGGCCCCCACACCGTATTTCCGCAGGAAATGCAGTTTTCTAGTTATTCTTACGTTTCTTCCGTATTTTCGTCGGTTCGCTTCTGCTCCCAGAGTTTTTGGCGCACATACACAAACAAGGACTCAAAACGACCGGCTCGGCAAGGACACGATGGCAAAGTGGTTTTCAAAAAGTTTCACCAAACGGTTTGGCAGCTGTACACCAATGAAAATGCCAAAAAATGAATGGGTGTGTATTGCGAGAACTTTCCAGAGCTAGAGGGCGTGATGTCATACCTAGAGTGCGAAGAGAGAGAAAAATTCATCGAAAAATAAATTTATAAACTGCGACTGTGGCCGCAAATGTCAAGCTACAGAAATCATTTATAGCTAGAAACGTAGGAAAATTTGTCGCCGTCGCATAGATACCACTGCTGAAGCTGTGAGTATTATAGTTTTGGCCTGACACAGAAAGATTCGGCCCCAGCACCGATCCACAGTCCCATCTCCTCCCATATTAATTTGAGAGGAGAAATCTCCGGAAGGGCAGAGACCACCTGCTCTTTACCACATGATAAATGCCAGAGTTTTTAACATTTAGTTCTCAAACTGGGCACAAAACTGGTCGAGAAGTAGCCGCCGATCACGAATATTTCGGCTTTTGGATGCGACACAGCGTTTGGCATTTAATGCCATCTGTTCGAGGCGCTTCATTTGGTTCTTCTCTCCCTCTCTGGGCATGTCCAACTGACGATTATAACAGGTGCACTAACTGCTCTGCTGATTAGGGCCCAGCAGTTGGCCCTGGTTGCTCGGCAACCTGAAGCCTGCCTGAGGGAGGAGAGAGGGGAGGGGCTATTTTCACTGTTGCTGATGTGCGTCAGACACAAGTCAATTTTAACTTGTCTGTCCAAAATGACAGAGACAGCAGAGTAGCTAGCATGTTAGTGGCTAACGTTGACACGCTAGCAATTAGCATTAGCGTGTTAGCAATTAGCATGTAAGCATTGGCATCTATTTCATTTTTGGTGGCTAAAAAGCATGCTCATCACTAACATTAGCAGCTAATGCTAAGATCAGTGACTAGCGCATCTTGTTTTCGTGGCTATAAATTAGTGGTAACATTAGTGGAAGCATTAGCATGTTAGCAGTTAGCAATTAGCATGTTAGCATTAGCCTGTTAGCATTGGCGTTCATTTTATTTTTAGTGGCTAAAAAGCATGCTCATCACTAATATTAGCAGCCAATGCTAAAATTAGTGGCTAGTTGCTAATTGCTAATTGCTAACATGAGTGGCTAATACAAAAATTAGTGGTTTCAGCATCTTCTCTCTCTCTCTGACATTCGAACACATGCAGTAACTGCTCTGCAAATTAGGGACAGCAGGCCGAAGCCAGCAGGCAGCGATGGGGCCAGAGTCAGGCACACTCAAAATTTCTTTAGAAATTTTCTAGTTTTTAATACATTGTTGAGAATCCTTTGTAGACAGTGGTTGCTTGAAGTCTTGGGCCCATCACCAAATGCTGGGTTTCCTTCTTTGTGATGCTTTGACATGCCTTTATTGCTGTCTTATTGCTGTCTTCACTCGTTCATGTGCGTCATTCTACCTAAGTTTTGTCTTCAGCAATTGAAATGTGCACTTGATTGGGCTGAGATCAGGTGATTGACTTGATCATTGCCTGTACACTTCATGCAGATACTACTGTCTTCTGTCACATCATCAGTGAACACTAGTGACCCAGTGCTATTGCAAACCATGCATGCCCATGCCACACACTGCCTCCACTGTATTTTACAGTTGATGTGGTATGCTTCAGATCATGAGCTGGTCCAGTCCTTCTCCATATATTTTTCTTCCATTCCTTCGATCAGTCTGGTACCAGTTGATCTTTGTCCAAAGAATGCTGTTCCAGAACTAGGCTGGCTTTTTGAAATGGTTTTTGATCTGTTTTTTTTAAATTATTTTTTTAATCTAGCCTTTCTATTCTTGAAGATTATTAATGGTTTGTACCTTAAAATTGTCTTGATTTGATCTTTGTTCCCGCCCTTGCATGAGGTCATGAGCTTTGGGTAAAGATCAAAAGAATGAAACTGTGGATAGAATCATCTGATATCAGTTTCTTTTGTGCTCACAGTAGAGACAGGACAAGAAGCTCAGACATCTGAAATAAGCTGGGAGTGCAAACCATATCCTTTAATTTGAAAGGTGCTAGGTGATGTGGTGTAATCTTATCAAAAGCTCTCTTTAGATAATTTGTTAGTATGTCCAACTGGGAAGCGACCTTGCAGCAGACCCAGAATACTCCACCACTAGGTTGGACATGACATTTGCAAGTTCAATGTAATAAATGTTGAAAGCCAGTTTAGGTGCCATTAATCAAAAGACAAGGTGAAGCTGGCTGAACTTTCTAGTTATTTCTGTTCTATCATCTCACTGTTGCTTTCATTCTGCTGGTTGCCACCTAACCGAATATCAGTGCCATTGGTTGTGCTAATAATTCACTGTTTGTTAATTGCTGCTTCATATTTGTTGCTTGAAATTGTTTACACACTTTTGCAGCTCACCTGAGTGGTGCCTTTTATATATTTTTTGTAGCACTTCTCACAGTAATCACAGTATGATTTGTCAACTTGCTATACACTTGCTTGCTGCAGGCTGAATATTATATTTCATGGCTGTACTGTTATGTTCCAATCTTCAGATTTGGTCTGGTCAGGTTAGAGGGTGAGGTGAAGGTGGTGCATATAGCAACTGCTAGATGCTAGGCTATACAAAGGTCATCTGAGAACAACACACTGGACCTTCTCCTCAAAGGATGTGGCTGGGCTGAAAAAAAAGACAATAAACAGAGGATTCCACTTCCCACTCTTGGTCTTCCAGAAGCTAAAACCAATGACGAGTTCAAGTCGTCCATATTAACTTGTGTGGTTCAAATTGTCACAAAGTTAACGTGTGACATTTGACTTCAACATACAATGGGCTGTTATAAATATATCAAACAAAAGCATAATTAATTCATTTTTAATACATGGTGTGAAACAATGCAGATTGTTTTTCCTTTTGACACAGGTGGTGTGTTTATTTTTGATGTACAGTTTTAGTGTAGAATATTTGCCATTTTGGTTTACTTTGTTGGTGTTTCAAGTCATAAGAGTATCTTGTGTCTGACATGTTTTTTTCACAATTATATTAAAAGTTGCGAAAAATCCAGTACATACAGTCTTCGTGCAAATTTCGAAAGTTCAACAAACAAGGTGTCTCCTACTTCATTGATGAAGCATGATACAGTAAGTCTATTCATGGTGTATGGTGCAAAGATTTGCTTCCAAAGTGGCATGTGTGCATGTTTTCTTTAGAGAAACCTTCTTCAACCTTCTTCAGCAGATGGATGTGGAAAAAAAGCCCTCTAGTGTCAATTTCGGCGCATGCACATAAAACTGGAGGGGTACTTTAATTATTGTTGTTTAGACACATCCAACAGGATAGATTCTAATTGGGTATGTTGCTTTGGGATGGTACATAATTTCTGATATATTTCTTCCTCTTGAGGTCCTTCAGTAATGTTGCCATCTAGTGATGAGCACTATATTGCAAGTCAGAGGTAATACACCACTGGGTAACTCTTCTTGTTTGTGTAATCAAATAGGACGAGTTTTCACTCTCTGAGCCTGTCTCACCTAAATTTAACATCAGAAAATTGTAAGTCATCCAATTGTGTATGTCCTTAAGACATGCTTGAAGTTGAGCTAACTGATTGGTTTTTATCAGGCTTGAAGAACTTGTAACTTTGACTAATGCGGTCAAATAAACTGTTCTTAATGAGAAAGTCACACAGCTGATTAGCTACAGCTTTATCAGGTATCTTAGAGAGAAAGGGAAGGTTTGATATCAGTCTGTACTTGGCTAGACCTCTGGATCTAGAGTGGGCTTTTTAAGAAGAGGTTTAATTACATCTACTTTAAAGGACTGTGGTACATATCCTGATAATAAAGACAGTTTAGTCACTTCCAATAAAGAAGGACTAACTACAGGTGAAATGTCCTTGAGCAGCCTAGTTGGGATGGGGTCTAAGAGACAGTTCGAAGGAAGGCTTAGATGAAGAAATTATTTAAGTTTTTAATTATTAATAACTTAATTATTTATGTTATTTACACATCGTTTACTGGATAGCCAGCGGTGGAATGATGATATGCAGTTAAACATGTCATCACTGGTCAGATTAGGCAGGGATCAAGAGAGTATTACTGAGTCTGACATAGTTTTGGCATATGCACACACCGACGCAACATTAATTTTGGTTACCTCCGATTGGCGTAACCGGGGGTCATTACTGCTGACGTGAATAACAGTCTTCCTATATTTATGCTTATCCTTAGCCAGCAGTTTCAAATTTAACTCAATGTCACCTGCTCTGGCTCCTGGGATGCATCTGACTATGGTCGCCAGTGTTGCTAACTTCACATTTTGCAAAATGGAGAGTTGGCTCCTCAGTGCAGGGGGTGTTTGGAATGATTGGTGGTGTGCCATAGGCTTCAGCTTAGGGCTATGTTTCCTTCGGACAGTCACCCAGCCACCCAGCTGCCATCTTAGGTGGAACCACACCGGCTACTGGGGACTTGTTAACTTGTTTGCTGGTGCAGTACCGTGCCTCCAATTCACTAAGTCTTGCCTCCAAGGCAACAAATAAACTGCATGTATTACAAGTAGGCTTCAGTACACATAGCATGATAATGAAGACCATAGTCAAATTGCTGTTCAAGATAGACACACTTGAATGATCTGTATGTGAAATGAGCCAGTCATTCTGAACTAAAGCTTCATGAGTACTCTATATTTCCATACCGGTATTAATGTTATGCTGTATGTATGTTAGCAGTCAGTATTGATACATTTACATGCTTGAAGTTAGATGCTGTGATGTGACAGCAGGACCTCAAGACAGTCTTAACCCTTAAAGGCAGCAATGTATCAGTGTTTCAATTAATTGCTGCTCAGTGGTTTCATAGTTAATGTGACAGTTGCTTTTTTTAATGAGTTTGTTGTTGACTGCTTATCTGATCCCTCCAGTCTCCTGTACTAAAGACCCAGACAATCACCATCTCAGATATTACAAACTCCATGAGAGGAAGTGTGACCTACAAGGACACCCCCTTAATTCACACTGAGACCAAGACCATAACATATGAGTCAGCACAGGTAAGGAAAATACTGGAAATTGCACGCACAAAAAGGATTGTATACAATATTTGCAGGACATGATTAAAAACAATTGCAGGTCTAAATTGTCTCACTTGTACTTGTGGACATGTACATACATTTTTAAACCTGTGTTAGTACATACTGACTAATCCTTGGCTCGCTGCTGACAATTTGTTGAAATCAGGCTCACTAGACTAGGTGCCTTTTTCCATTGATGGCATTTCAGCTACCAGTAATTATATGGTAGCTGAAATACAATTGCAGCTAGGTGCTGTAGTATGTCAAAAGATTAGATGGCGTGTGGCCCTAAGCGCCAACAATTTGCAGCTGAGGGTCAGGAGGTAGTGTTCTAATTGCAGGCTGTCCAGCTGTTTATTGTACACGTATGAAAATTACACATCAAGCATACAACTAATACAGAAAATTGAGAATGTTTTGAATAGATTTATTTGAGGGTCCTGTGTAACACTTAACAGGTGTCTCACCCACAGCCAGTGGACAACCTGGCAGAGAGGGACTCAGGAGTGCTGCTGAGTGCCCAGACCATCACCTCCGAGACCATCAGCACCACCACTACCACCCAGATCACCAAGGTCTGCTACTTCACAGCCCCACAGTTAGTCAATACAGATGAGTACAATAATTTACTATCATCTGTGTTCAGTAACTTATGCCAGTGACATTAACCCATCACAATACACTCTTTAAGTATCTGCTGGAAAGTGACTAAAATGAATGTGTCACTTGTCATCATCAAAATCAGGAACACTGCAATTTTCTTTGACATGATGGGGGTTTTAACACGTGTAGCCTCACAAGCACAATGTGAATTGTTTACATTGCAAGAAACAAACATGTCTCTCCCTGACAAATGGGATGTCCTACTTACCTAGCTAGCCTCTGTTCCACTAGCCTCTGCTGTACTGCATGTGTTTTTCTTGGGGGTTTTATTGTCCTTGTGTAAACTTTAAACATATTTCTGAGGTTTTGTCCATATTAGCCTAATAGCCAGTGAAATTATAGTAATTAGTTTTTAATGATGTTAATGATATTTTGTTGTTTTTTGTGCTATTGTCCTGAGAGAAGCCACATTTCAGTCAGGTGTGTATTTTTTTAGCTGGAAAGACAAAATAATTTAACTTCAACCAAGAATCTTCATCAGGATTTAAGACGTTACATTTTGTTGTTTTATTTCCAAGAAAGCTAGGCTACAAAAACATCATGTTCCATTGTTCCATAATCAACATGTCCCAGCTTTTAGATACATCATTAAAATATACTGATGTACACTCACCGGCCACTTTATTAGGTACCCCTAGCTAGTACTGGGTTGGACCCCCTTTTGTCATCAGAACTGCTGCAGATTTATCGGCCGCACATCCATGATGTGAATTTCCCGTTCCATCACATCCCAACGCTGCTCTATTGGATTGAGATCTGGCGACTGTGGAGGCCATCTGAGTACAGTGAACTCATTGTCATGTTCAAGAAACCAGTCTGAGATGATTCAAGCTTTATTACATGGCGCGTTATCCTCTGCTGGAAGTAGCCATGAGAAGATGGGTACACTGTGGTCATAAAGGTATGGACATGGTCAGCAAAAAAACTCAGGTAGGCTGTGGCATTGCAATGATGCTGAATTGGTACTAAGGGGCCCAAAGTGTGCCAAGAAGATATCCCCCACACCATTACACCACCACCACTAGCCTGAACCATTGATACAAGGCAGAATGGATCCATGCTTTCATGTTGTCGACAGCAGTTTCTGAAATACCAACCAATACCAACAAGACAAGGCATGTTCAAAGTCACTTAAATCAACATTCTTCCACATTCTGATGCTCGGTTTGAACTGAATTTTGCGTTAACGAGCAGTTGGACAGGTATGCCTAATAAAGTGGCCGGTGGGTGTATAGGTGTGAGTGTGTGTGTTTGATATATATATATCAAACTGTGATGTAGACACAACACAATGTGCACATTTGCAGTGTATATCTTCTCCATTATTGTCATTTCTCTATATTGTCATGGGACTGGTAGTACTTGTAAAAATATTTTTTGTATCCCTCCGTCCTTGTGTATAGTGTATTATAAGTGTATTTTATCTATTGGATAAATAAATTCTTTGTATATCAATTGAAATCCCCCCTTTAATAAAGAATAGTAAACAAGAAATGGTCTTGTTTTTCAGCTGACATAACCCATTTTGTCATCCCTCATGGCTTATGATGACAAGGAACTTGGGATATGACTAATAAAAAATGAAAATGAAATGGAAATCCAAATATTTTGCCATTCACATGAACAGCGCTCTGTACTTTGGTGATGTTTTTTGTTTGTTTTTGTTTTGTTGCTTTGTTTTTTAAATCCATGATTATCCATTGAAATTCCATTATTTAGTTTGTTATCTCACTAACCCCTTAACCTAATATAAATCATTCTTCCCCAAGATGGTGGGAGTACGGTTGGCAGCCAACACCAATCTCAATCAATCAATCAATCAATCAATCAAGCAGCACTTTTCATACAAAACATGTAACACATAGTGCTTCACAACAAGACAACAAGATTTTAAATTCAATGCTTGAAGTGTCATATTTAGTTTCTCTCTTTGTGTTTCAGTACCAATAATTAAACCTTCAGTTTTGTCCTGACTGAAGTGTAAAAAATTCTCTGCATTCCATAACTTTATGTCTAAAATGCTGTTAAAAAGGGCATCTATTGGCACTCAATAGAGTCATCAGCAGGTTCCTGTGTGTGTTTTATTAGTAGGCTGCAACTGACATAAATTCAATCTGATCATGTTTAATTTGTTTCTGAAGTGGACTGCAAATTCCTCGCATTTGATATTCATAGACAAATTGTTTGGTTTCATAAAAACAGGATTGGTTAAACAGTCGATAGTCGAAAACAAAATTTAAGGGTTATTCTGGTTGTCTGCTATCAATTTTGAAAAGTGTGCTTGTCTTGTGTGTTTAACTGCCTTGTTGTGGATAGTCAATTGTGCACAGAATATTTAATAGTTCAAATTGATATAGTTTCTCTTTAGTTGTTTCATTTTCTTGTTTCTGGTGTTGGTGTTGTCTGGAGCCACTTGTTCAATTGCTAAACTGTTAAAACCTTCTACAATAAAATCACAACAGAATGGTAAAATTTCTCCAGTAGTGTCAGTTAAAAGATGAACAAAATTTTCAGCCACTTCAGTATTGAGATAGCACTTCCTAGTAGTTTGTTCTGAAAAGTCCTGTTGTATAAAACCATTGATAGAAACAGAAACAGTCAGAGATTTCTGCATCAACAACTGAAGAGATACTGACAGACAGGCCAGAACTGGGAACCATTCCAGAGATGAATGTCTGCACTCCTGCTTCTTTTAAAATGTTGAGGAGCTGGATAAAATCATGCTTTAAGATTCCCAACTGCTGGCACGGAATATCATTCGTGCCCACAGGGAAACATCGTGGTGCTCACTAATGGGTGAGCTTCCAGCACATCATAAACTCTGCTAGAGATGTTGTTAACAGTGGCAATGGAAAAACAAAGAGTTTTACTGGACTTTGTTTTGATATTCCTGATGATGGAATCTTCAATGATGATCACCGCGGGACCAGGGATCCAGGCCATCACTGGGTGGAAGGGCTCCCTTTGGGTCGAGAGTCTCTCTTACGGAGAGTCAAGGGGCAGACAGCCAGTCTGCAGCCTGATGGTTTTGGTGCATTTGTCGGTGGAGACAGCTTGTTGTACAACTCTGTTTTCCCTCGTGAAGAGGGTGAAAAGGGAGTCTCTCGCTTTTTTTTTTTTGGTATCACCGACCACAAACTAAGGCTGGTGATGCATTTCTGGGAGTGAGGGAGTACAGCAGAACCGGTTTAGCCCCAAGCTGGAGCCATAAGCCCTCCAGGATGGCACCTGGAGCAGGTGCAGAAACCAAAGGAGCAGCCAGGGCCACTGCAGCAGATGGCGTAGAGACTGTAGCCAGAGAAGAGACAGCGTCTGCATGCTCCCAACGCACCAAGGGACCAGGTCATCCTTTATTTTTCTGGCTTTACACCCATCTCTGAGTGCCAGGTATCCAAACTGCTGACATGTTGCGATCCTACTACATTCACTGGCCACTTTATTAGGCAAACCTGTCCAACTGCTCGTTAACACAAATTTCTAATCAGCCAATCACATAGCAGCATCTCAATGCATTTAGGCATGTAGACATGGTCAAGGCGGTCTGCTAGAGTTCAAACCGAACATCAGAATGGGGAAGAAATGTGATTTAAGTGGCTTTGAACATGGCATGGTTGTTGGTGCCAGACAGGCTGGTCTGAGTATTTCAGAAACTGCTGATCTACTGGGATTTTCATGCACAACCATATCCAGCAAGATAACGTGCCAGTCATAAAGTTTGGATCATCTCAGACTGGTTTCTTGAACATGACAATGAGTTCACTGTACTCAAATGGCCTCCACAGTACACCAGCAAAGTGTACCTAATAAAGTGGCCAGTGAGTGTATATGTGCATTGGACTCTAAGCCAGCAAACCTACTTACTACTATCTCACACATGATAAATGCATCACTGACCTTAGCAAGAGCAGCAGCACAGTCCTCTGTCCTCATTCTGCCTGACTTATCAGCTGCATTTGACACAGTTAACCATTGCATCCTCCTCTCTATTCTCTCAAATATGGGCATCTCTGATTTGGCTCTTTCCTGGCTTAAATCCTACCTGACAAGGTACTTGTTCAGTGTATCCCAGCTTGGACAGTTGTCCACTTCTCATCACCTCACCACCAGGGCTTGGTGCTGGGGTCCCTACAATTTGCTATTTGCTATCTAGGATAGTTGCCAGCTTCCCAGAATGGCAGCAGACACCTGCACATGGCCAAAGATGATCGTATCCAGGTGCTTCTCAGCTCCCTGGATTTTGTAGAACGTGGCAATTATTTGCTCCAACACTAAAATTTTCTGCCTGAAATTGACACAGCTCTTGCAGCATGATGGTAAAGGTAGTTTTTTTGTTGCCATGGTACTGTGTGGTTGGCAGCCAGTTACATTTTGTGAGCAAGCATTTACTCTGAACTTATAATTGCCTTTCTGCTGTATGGACTGCTTCATGAACACTTCACTTAACCCATTCAAAAAAAGTCCTCCTGTTTATACTCAAGAACAGCTGTTAGAGCTAGGAAGCGCTAGCATACCCTTGGTGGAAAAAACCCCTGCCATTGAGGAGAACAAGACAGGGATGCAGTGCTGGATCTAAGCACCAGGTGCTGAAAATGCGTTACAAACCATCCATACTGTATATTATCATGGGGAATGAACACCTGGGCAGATGGTACCCCCACCTCCACCTCAGACTCTGGGAACAATGGCGGCTGGTATCCGTATGCACACTGAAAGGGAGAAAGACCAGATGAGAAACTGGGAAGTGTGTTATGCACATTCTCCACCCAAATAAGGTGCTTCCTCCATGACTTCTGGTTCTGGGAGACTAGACACCGAAGACCCGTCTCCAACTCCTGGTTGAGTCTCTCGGTCTGTCCATTGGACTGAGGATGGAACCCGGAGGACAGGCTCATAGAGGCTCCTATGAGGGTGCAGAAGGCCTTCCAGAACCGGGACACAAACTGTGGACCATGATCCGACACCATGTCCCTGGGGAAACCATGAAGACGACAGACATGATGTAGCAAAATCTCTGCTGTCTCTTTAGCAGGGGGCAGCTTGGAGAGAGGCACAAAGTGTACCATCTTTGAGAACCTATCTCAAAGATGGTACACTTTGGGGGGGGGGGGCCTTGCTCCTCGCACAGACGGGGCAGGCCGCCACATAATCCTGCATGTCCTTCTCCAACACTGACCACCAGAAGCGCTGCTTGATAACGAAGATGGTTCGAGCAGTCCGAGGATGACAGGCAACCCATGAGGTGTGAGCCCAGTGGATCACCTGTGGACACAGAGAAACAGGCACAAAAAGATGATTTTGTGGACACCCTGCCTGGGCAGGGATGTTGGCAGAGGCTTCTCTCACTCTTTTTTCAATGGCCCATGTGACCGCTCCTACCACATAGGAGGAAGGAAGAATTGTGGAGGGAGTCTTGGGCCTGGGATCAGGATCAAACATCCTGGAAAGGGCGTTTGTGCCTGGAGTTAAGACACTTCGCTGCTCTGATGTACTGTATCAGTAGGTTCTTATGGTCGGTCCACACCAGAAACAGCTGCTCAGCTCCCTCCAGCCAGCGTCGCCACTCCTCCAAAGCCACCTTCACAGCCAACAGTTCTCGATCATCTACATCGTAGTTTCTCTCAGCCGGGGAAAGTTTCTGAGAGAGAAAGGCACAGGGATGGAGCTTTACACCGGAAGGTGACCGCTGGGAGAGCACTTCCCTGATACCAAGGTCCGAGGCGTCCACTTCCACTATGTACTGAAGATGAGGATCAGGAAGGGTGAGAACTGGAGCTGAAGTAAACCTGTCCTTCAGCTTTTGGAGGGCAGACTCAGCTTGGGGAGACCACTGAAACTTTGCATTAGGAGAGGTTAGTGCATGCAAGGGAGCAGCCACAATGCTAAAGTTTCTTATGAACTTCCTGTAAAAGTTGGCGAACCCCAGAAAACGCTGCACCATCTTTCGATTAGTAGGGGTAGGCCACCCAGCCACAGGCCCTTCTCTGGGTCCATCTGGGTGTGGTCGGTGGAAATGAGGAAGGCCAGGAAGGAGACCGAAGTCACATGGAAGTCGCACTTCTCGGCCTTGACAAACAATTTGTGATCAAGGAGACGCTGCAATACTGACTGCACGTGCTGGACGTGCGTCACCTCATTCGGGGAAAAAATCAGGATGTCGTCCAGGTACACGAAGATATAATGATTAAACATGTCCTGCAGGACATCATTAATCAAAGCCTGGAAGACAGCTGGGGCATTTGTTAATCCAAAAGGCACGACAAGATTCTCGTTGTGTCCACAGGGGGTATTAAATGCTGTCTTCCACTCATCCCCCTCCCTGATCCTCACCAGATGGTAAGCATTTCTGAGATCCAGCTTGGAGAAAATCTTGGATCCCTTTAAGAGCTCGAATGCAGATGAGATTAAAGGGAGGGGGCACCTGTTGACGGTGATGTCATTGAGGCCTTGATAATCGATGCAGGGCCAGAGGGACTTATCCTTCTTCTCCATGAAAAAGAAGCCTGTGCCAGCAGGGGAGGAAGATGGGCGGATGATGCCGGCCTTTAATGAGGAGTCAATGTACTGCTGCATGGCCTCCCTCTCTGGCAGAGAGAGGGAATACAGCCGACCCCTGGGTGGAGAGGTCCCTGGGAGGAGATCGATGCAGCAGTTGTAAGAACGGTGAGGTGCTGGAGACATGGCCTGTGTCTTGCTGAATACTTCATGCAGGTTGTGGTAACAGGGGGGAACGCCAGTCAGGTCCGGAGACTCACTATGGATGTGATCGGGTGAGGAGGGGATGGTGCAGAGGCCTCAGAACCAACCCAGACTTGACCGCATAAACTGACGGAGGGCAGGTGAGACAACAGTCCTTTCCCCATTCCAACACCTTGCCTGTAGACCAGTCAACATGGGGATTGTGCTTAATTAGCCAAGGTAACCCCAAAATCAGCGGGTGCAGAGATGATTGGAAGACGTGGAAACTGATGAACTCAGAATGATCACCATTTATGTTGAGCCAAACAGGTTGAGTATGGTGAGACACCCAGCACAGAAGATGACCATCGAGGGAAGTGGCTTCCAGAGGCTTGGACAGGGGATCAATCTCAAGGCCCAGACGCTCCACCACCTGCTGGTCAAAAAAATTTGCATCTGCACTGGAATCCACTAATGCTGGGTGAACAGCCCTCTGCTTGGATGTGACAAGTTCAACAGACAGGAGAGGTCGGGAGAGATCACTGGAAGACGTAGTCTGGCTCACCAGCGCTCTCCTCACTGGTGGGCCCTGTCTCTTAACTGGGCAGGAAACCAGAAAATATCCCGACTCTCCGCAGTAGATACACCTGCCTTCCTGTAGGCGCCGCTGTCGCTCCTCTGGAGAGAATCGAGTTCGTCCCAGCTGCATGGGCTCCTCTGCGGCTGACGGTGGCGCTGCGGCACTGGAGCGCTGTGACGAGTGACCCGAGAACGCCGTTGTCTGCCCTCTCAGCCCTGGAGAGACCACTGCATGCCGGCCCCTATCCTTCTCCCTCTCCACCAGCCTGTTGTCGGTGTGGCGAGGGTGATAAGCGAGTCCAGGTCGGAGGGAAGATCAAGCAGGACTATAAGGAGGCGGAGAGACCATGGCTGTGTCCGAAATCACTCCCTAACCACTATATAGTGACCACGCTATTTTGTAGTGGTGTCCGAATGTTTAGTGTCCATGATATAGTGCACTACGTGTATCCCACAATTCACCGCGAAATGTAGTGAACATCCGATGGTCACTAACCGGAGCAAGATATCCCATCATGCATTGCCAGAAGTTCTCTGGGCGCAAAAACAATAATAAATATGGCAGATGGACGGGAGACAAATGGAAGTATTTTTCCGTTTAACGTTTGATTCCGCGGTTTAAAACAGGTTGATGATAGGTTGTTAATAATTTCTGCTACTAAAGATCCAAGAGAATAAAATATGAAAATATGCTTAAATAGAAAACAAAATACGAAAATAAAAAGTACAGGACAGTAATCAAAAGACTCTAACGCCACCTCATGACCAGGAGTGGTGGAGTCAAAAACCTTGTTCAGAGCATCCGTGAATCCACTCAGCGAGTAGCAGATGGTAGAGTCCTGCGGCCATTCTGCTGTGGCCCAGGCCTCTGCTCTGCCAGACAGATGAGTGATTATAAAGTCCACCTTATCCCGTTCGGCGGGGAAGCTCCCGGTGTGTAGCTTGAATTGAAGCCCACACTGAACCAGAAAGGGTTGACGCAGAATCAATCCGGTTAAGCCAGGGGGGCAGCAGGAGCAGCAGACCCCCGGGAGAATGGAGCGGGAGTAGAAGCAGCGGGGGTTGTCGCTGGAGATGGAAGTACGGAGAGGCCCTCCAGCCGGGTCACCTGCTGCTGGATCTGGGCCTTCAGTTGGCCTACCTGATTCCCGACCGAGGCCTGGAAACTCTGGTGGAGGTCCTTGAGTTCACTGACCACCACACGGACAGCAGAGTTGTTCCTCCTGGTGATAAATCCGGGTCCCCTGGGCCCGGACGGCGGCGTGCACATCATCCAAGTCTGCTGAGTCCATGACTGGCCAGATTGTTCTGTTACAAAGCATGGACACAGAACTCAACTGCAGGACACGGGAGGCAGACAGAGGAGGTAACTAGTCTTTAATCTCAGGCGGGTTCTGTACACAGGAAATCAGTCAGGTAAAGCAGGCAACAATCCAATAGGGTGAGGCAAGAGCATGGTCCAAAAACAGGCGGGGGTCAAAACCAAGAAGCACACTAGAAAAACGCTGGAGAGTAGGAAACATGGTTCGCTGACAATCTGGCACTGGCGATGGGGAAACAGGGGATTTAAATACACAGGTAATCGGGGCGTGACAGGCACAAGGCAGGCTGGAATAGGTGGGGCAGAGACTGACTGTGACATCTCACCCATGGTTGAATAATACCCTTCAATCACTACACACTAAACTCAGAGCTGCCGAAAGAAAATGGCTCAAATCCAAACTAGCCGATTACCTCAAAGGCTACCAGACACTTCTATCCTCTTTTTCAACAAGTGTCAGTGCTGCAAAGACTGCTTTCTACAACAATAAAGTCAGCAGTGTCACTGACACATGGAAACTTTTCTCCACCTTCAAATCACTACCCAACCTTCCTCCTCCTCCTACCAGCCTTACTGCTGATACCTTTGCATCATTCTTTACAGGCAAAGCAGAGGCAAAGCAGAAATCAGTAGCCAATTCTCTGACCTGCTCACTGCCAACCCGACCCAACACTTTGACATATAGTAGTCCTACTACATATCTTTCTCCAGCCCAGCTTGGCAGCACTGAGTCAGCTGCTGCAGTTTCACAACCTAGCACAGTTGCTTGCACTTCCTTTTCTGGCTTTACACCCCCTCTGAGAGTGAGGTCTCCAAACTGCTGCCGTAGCCATCCTACTACATGTTCATTGGACCCTATAACAACAGACTTTCTTCAAACCATTAGCCCAACAATTACACCAGCTATCACGTGATAAAAGTGTCACTGATCGGCACTTTTCCCACTGCTTTCAAAACAGCTTGAATAACGCCTCTACTCAAGAAACCCTCTCTCAACCCACCCTGCTAGGGTTGAGAACTTTTTCTAGTCCTGTCCCACTTCTTCCTTTCTTATCCAAAACTAAGGGGCGGTCACTAAACAACTCTCAGAATTCTTCCTACAGAACAACCTTCTTGATCCAAATCAATCCTTGCAAGAGCAGTCACTCAACTGTATGGCCATTGAATGTCCCCTCCCCTGCCTCCTCTCACAAGACATCCAAGACATTAACACCGCCCTCCTCATACCATATGAGGGGGTTGGTGGTCGCTGTTGAGGGACTCTCAATAACCAGGTGAGGAAGCAGTTGAGGAAGATCAAAGCAAGGAAGGCCTCACTAAAAGACTGTGCAGATCAGCTCTTCCAGACTGGTGAACATCCAGGGAATGAATTTCAAGATGGTGGGAGTATACAAATACCAACAAACTGGACTGGTTGGACAGCACAAAGTCAAACTTGTCTTCACTTGCAGAGGAGACCAAGCCCATTTGTCACGTGCAGTACTCTGTTAAAAACATTCTATGACACTGTGGTAGCATCTGCATTATTCTAGGAAATGGGTGACAAGAGGATGTTAACAACAGCATTAGTTAATTTTGTTAATTTTTAATATATAAGCTGACCTTATCCTACAAATAATGAATTGATTCATGAGCAAGTGGAAGTGAGATCATAAAAGTCAGCAACAACATGTTGCAGAAAAGTCAAGTTGCCACCTTTTTTAATATCTAGATTTCAGTCATTTATATTTTGGTGATGTGATCGTCATGCTCAATAACTACATACTGTTACATGACATAAAGATGGGAAACTATTGCTATTATCTTTGTAATTATAACAAAATGTCTGATTTCTTAATCTCATACACACTGTGTGTTCTCCTGGTATTTACCATGTGGAGCAGCAACTGTCTAGAGCAAAAAATCAGAGATGGAAAGATGGAATTTTTGGCAGGTTTTTACAAGCTTGTATTTTAGCTTGTGACATGTCTCTGATGTAGACGGTGAAAGGAGGGATCTCTGAGACTCGCATTGAGAAGAGAATCATCATCACTGGAGACACTGAAATTGATCATGATAAGGTATGGAATGTAATTAATGGAGAAAGAGTTCCTGTGGACAATTGTTTCATGCTTCCCTTTTTGCATTAATTTAAGTTGTAATAATGTTGTTTTCCTCAAAGCTCTGCAGTAAGTGCAATTACGTGTCACCACAGATTTCTGCTTGAAATGCATACACTGGTCACAAAAAGTTGAAATTTCAGAATGCACCTAAAATGCACTCCTAACTGTTAGAGGTGAACTTAATTTGACCTTCTCTAAACCATTGAATGCACATGTCTGGTCAATGTTTCATTACTTATTGCATAACATACTGTTGCCCAACAAGGTGATTAACTGAAAAAATATCTAAAAAAAGTATCTGATCTATGAATCAACCACAAAAAATCAATCAGATCAACAGTACTTGGCTAATGGAAGGCTTGAAATGGGATGTACTCAGAGGGAAGTTGCCACTGAGCTTTAAGTGTCACAGGGTGTCATCAGTAGGTTGCAATAAATCGACCTGTGAACAGATTTGTGAGAAACTTTTTTTTTTGTTGTTCTGCCTTCACTCTTCAGGCTTTAGCCCAGGCCATTAAAGAGGCAAAAGAGCAGCACCCGGATATGTCTGTTACCAAAGTGGTTGTGCACCAGGAAACAGAGATCACTCCAGACTGAGACAGACCGATCATCTAGAAGGTGAGTGTCCATACTGAACCCACCCTTACTCACCACAACTACCCTTTCTCTGGTCCGACTGGAACTCTTGATACAACCATAAGTCACTTGCTGTTCAAACACAGCAAATAGCAATATTCATAAAATTGGAAGTACAAAAAGCACAACTTTTCATACTGGTTTCACAAAAGCATTTTGTGCCCCCAAACCTGCTTACTCCACATAGCCCACAGAAGGCCAAATAATGAATGAATACTAAACTAGTGATGTGAAAAATGATTAATGATAAAATGATTAATTAGCTAATCAATGTCAGTAATACATTGAGCCTTGCCTAGAATCTTGCATTGGACCTGGAATTATATAGCATGGTTCTCTGGCAGAAAAGTGCTGGTATGAAGCTAGGTGGCACTGAGATGAAGTATTTGTGTAGTGAGAGAGTAAAACACTATTAACAGAGACTACACAAGCTTATAAGGTGTAGGGTTATAAAAGCACAACACAAATTGACTTTTTTGTCCGTCCCCTCTCCGTTATATAAAACTCAGGAGAGACAGACAGTCTGTCTCTCACCATTATATCCAGAATGTTTTGGGAACTGAATTGTGTATTAACACAACTAGCATGTATTCCCTTCATCAACCAGTATTTGAGTCCAGATTTGATATTGAGACAGTCAGTACGTTTACATGCAGCAAGAGCAAATTTCTGATCGTATCAGACTTAGTTCGGACTTCTCAAAGTGCTTGTAAAAACTTTAGTCCGATCTATTTCAGACCTACTTCGGACCACATCATACATCTCAAAATCAGATAAGAACACCTAGATAATTCATTCATAGAATTGAATTTTTGAGAGCGAATTTTTGAGAGTGAGTGATGTCATTGCTAGAGTGTAGGGAGAGAGAAAAATTTGTCTTATAATTTTGGCGTCAGGCACAAAGATTTGGCAGCAACACGCATCTCCAGCCCAATATACTCCCATATTAATTTGAGAGGAGAAATTTCCAGAAGGGCAGAGAGCACCTGCTCTTTACCACATGATAAATGCCAGAGTTTTTAACATTTAGCTCTCAAACTGGGCACAAAACTGGTCAAGAAGTAGCCGCCGATCACGAATATTTCGGCTTTTGGATACGACACACCGTTTGGCATTTAATGCCGCTTGTTCGTGGGACGTCATTTGGTTCCTCTCTCCCTCTCTGGGCAGTTCCAACTGACGATTTTAACAGGTGCAACTGCTCTGCTGATTAGGGCCCAGCAGTTGGACCTGGTTGCTCGGCAACCTGAAGCCTGCCTGAGGGAGGAGAGGGGGGAGGGGCTATTTTCACTGTTGCTGATGTGTGTCAGACACAAGTCATCTGATTTGACAGTGAATCCAGCAGGACTGTGTTAAATCCTAAGTGTTAGTGGTAGCATTAGCATGTTAGCATATTAGCAATTAGCATGTTAGCATTAGCATGTTAGCATTGGCATCGATTTCATTTTTAGTGGCTAAAAAGCATGCTCATTGCTAACATTAGCAGCCAATGCTAAAATTAGTGACTAGCGCATCATGCTAATTGCTAACATTAGCGACTAATGCTAATTTTAAGTGGCTAGAAATTAGTGGTAGCAGTGCATGTTAGCAGTTAGCATGTTAGCAATTAGCATGTTAGCATTAGCATGTTAGCATTGGCATTTACTTCATTTTTAGAGGCTAAAAAGCATTCTCATCGCTAACATCAGCATCCAATGCTAAAATTAGTGTCTAGCGCATCATGCTAATTGCTAACATTAGCGACTAATGCTAATTTTAAGTGGCTAGAAATTAGTGGTAGCAGTGCATGTTAGCAGTTAGCATGTTAGCAATTAGCATGTTAGCATTAGCATGTTAGCATTGGCATTTACTTCATTTTTAGAGGCTAAAAAGCATTCTCATCGCTAACATCAGCATCCAATGCTAAAATTAGTGGCTAGCGCATCATGCTAATTGCTAACATTAGCGACTAATGCTAATTTTAAGTGGCTAGAAATTAGTGGTAGCATTAGTGCCAGCACAGCATTTGCATGTTAGCAATTAGCATGTTAGCATTAGCATGTTAGCATTGGCATTTAGTTAATTTTTAGAGGCTAAAAAGCATACTCATCGCTAACATTAGCAGCCAATGCTAAAATAGTGGCTAGCGCATCATGCTAATTGCTAACGTGAGTAGCTAATACAAAAATTAGTGGTTTCAGCATTTTCTCTCTCTTTCTGTCAGCATTTCTAACAAGTGCAGTAACTGCTCTGCTAATCAGGGATGCGCCAGCAGGCAGCGATGGGGCCAGAGTCAGGCACACTCAAAATTTCTTCAGGAATTTTCTAGTTGAGTGTGCCTGAAAGAGCACACTCTTTATTATCCCGCGGGCTTATTCTTATTGGTGTGGGGGCCCAGAGGGCACTATTGTTATTCAAATCTTTATTATTATTTTTCTTCTTCCGTACGTTTTTCGGCACTCCAAGGATCCTACAAATTTTGTACTACAAAAACAAAACTTATATCACTAGATTCAGCTCATTCAGCACATGCTGGCTTATCAAAAAACTTTTTTCTAATATTAATATTTTACAAATTATTCAACTTTTTCTACAAATTTTTTCCCATTTGAAATACATTGTACAAACTTAAAATCTTTCTACAAAACTTCTACAAACATTCTACATTTTGAACTACTTCTACTACTACTACAGACTTCATTCAAACTTCAAATTGTACACAAAATATTAAACTATTAAACTCGTATTTAACTTTTTTAAAAATCTTTTACCGTTTTTAAACTATCGGGCCTCAAAGGTGAGAAGGGTTTTGATCAAAAATCAGGGTTTATAATGGGTGTGTATGGCGCGGAATGTTTTGGGCCACAGTGGATGACATCATCAGCTAGAGTGTGGAGGAGAGAAAAAATCGGTCAAAAAATAAAACGTAAACTGCTCCTGTGGCCACAAATTTCACACTACAGACACGATTTATACATAAAAACGTAGGAAAATTTGTCAGCGTCGCATAGATACCACTGCTGAAGCTGTGAGTATTATAGTTTTGGCCTGACACACAGAGATTCCCCACCCACACCCCTCCACACCTCCATAGACGGCAATGTTAATTTGAGAGGAGAAATTACCAGAAGCAGCAGGGAGCATCTGCTCTTTACCTGACGACCCAGACCAGAGTTTTTAACATTTTGCTCTCAAACTGGGCACAGAACTGGTCGAGAAGTAGCCGCCGATCACGAATATTTCGGCTTTTGGATACGACACACCGTTTGGCATTTAATGTTGTCTGTTCGAGGCCCTTCATTTGCTTTCTCTCTCCCTCTCTCTGGGTATTTCCAACTGAAATTATACCAGGTGCATTAACTGCTCTGCTGATTAGGGCCCAGCAGTTGGGCCTGGTTGCTTGGCAACCTTAAGCCTGCCTGAGGGAGGAGAGGGGGGAGGGGCTATTTTCACTGTTGTTGATGTATCAAATGCTATATGTTTAATGTCGGACATTTTATGCTTCTCTCTCACAGACACAAACACAGACAGTAACACACACACACACACACACACAGACACACACACACCTAACTACTTACTACTAGTTGTTTCAGCTACTTTTACACTTATACTATTCTACTTTTTTCAGCTAATTTCACACTTTATTATACTATTCTACATGTTTCACACTTTATTATACTATTGTAATTACTTCAGCCAATTTCACACTTTATTCTACTATTCTACTTTTTTCAGCTAATTTCAGACTTTATTCTACTATTCTACTTTTTTCAGCTAATTTCACACTTTATTATACTATTCTACTTTTTCATCTAATTTCACACTTTATTCTACTATTCTACTTTTTCATCTAATTTCACACTTTATTCTACTATTCTACTCATTTCAGCTAATTTTTCACTTTATTACACTATTCTACATATTTCACACTTTGTTACTATTCTAATTACTTCAGCCAATTTCACACTTTATTCTACTATTCTACTTTTTTCAGCTAATTTCAGACTTTATTCTACTATTCTACTTTTTTCAGCTAATTTCACACTTTATTATACTATTCTACTTTTTCATCTAATTTCACACTTTATTCTACTTTTTTCAGCTAATTTCACACTTTATGGTACTATTCTACTTATTTCAACTAATTTCACACTTTATTCTACTATTCTACTTTTTCATCTAATTTCACACTTTATTCTACTTTTTCATCTAATTTCACACATTATTCTACTATTCTACTTTTTTCAGCTAATTTCACACTTTATGGTACTATTCTACTTATTTCAGCTAATTTCACACATTATTATGCTATTCTACTTTTTTCAGCTAATTTCACACTTTATTATACTATTCTAATTACTTCAGCTAATTTCACACTTTCTGATACTATTTTATTTTTTCAGCTAATTTCAGATAGAGAGACACACAGTCACACACGCATGCACACACATACACACACACACACATCTAACTACTTCCACAAATTCTGTACTAAAGAAATAAAAATCATATCGCTAAATTCAGCTCATTTAGGACATTACTACTACACTAACCTTCTACTAACCTTTTACAAACCTTCTACAATTTAAACTACTTCTCCTTCTCCTTACTAATTTCTACTATTTATATTTCACAAATTATGATACTACTACTATACTACTACTACAATTTCACACTTTTTTCTACTATTCTACTGTTTTCAACTAATTTCACACATTATTATGCTATTCTACTTTTTTCAGCTAATTTCACACATTATTATGCTATTCTACATATTTCAGCTAATTTCACACTTCATTCTATTATTCTACTTTTTCATCTAATTTCACACTTTATTCTACTATTCTACTTACTTCAGCTAATTTTACACTTTATTATACTATTCTAATTACTTCAGCTAATATCACACTTTATTCTATATTCTACTTATTTCACCTAAATTGACACTTTATTATACTATTCTACATATTTCACACTTTCTTATGCTATTCTAATTACTTCAGCTAATTTCACACTTTCTTATACTATTCCAACATTTTCTACAATTCTACCTTTTCATACAAATTTCTGCAGTATTACACAACATTGTACCACTTCATACTATTCTACTGTTTTCAGCTCATTTCACATTTTTTTAGATATGCATTGTTTGGCCTTTTCAAGCTTTATTGTATACAGACAGCGAAAGAGTGACAGGTATGTGGGAACGCCGTGCGACGACGGGCGGCAAAGGGCCCCCACACCGTATTTCCGCAGGAAATGCAGTTTTCTAGTTATTGGTGTGGGGGCCCAGAGGGCTCCCACACTATTGTTATTCAAATCTTTATTGGTGTGGGGGCCCAGAGGGCTCCCACACTATTGTTCTTCAAATCTTTATTATTATTATTATTATTTTTCTTCTTCCGTACGTTTTTCGGTACCCCAAGGATCCTACAAATCTTGTACTACAAAAACAAAACTTATATCACTAGATTCAGCTCATTCAGCACATGCTGGCTTATCAAAAAACTTTTTTCTAATATTAATATTTTACAAATTATTCAACTATTTCTACAAATATTTTCCCATTTGAAATACATTGTACAAACTTCTACAAACTTTTACAAACATTCTACATTTTAAAGTACTTCTACTACTACTACAAACTTCATTCAAACTTCAAAATGTACACAAGATATTAAACTATTAAACTCGTATTTAACTTTTTTAAAAATCTTTTACCGTTTTTAAACTATGAAGGCTCAAAGGTGAGAAGGGTTTTGATCAAAATTCAGCGTTTATAATGGGTGTGTATTGGACGGAATCTTTTGGGCCACAGTGGATGACATCATCAGCTAGAGTGTGGAGGAGAGAAAAAAATCGGTCAAAAAATAAAACGTAAACTGCTCCTGTGGCCACAAATTTCACACTACAGACACGATTTATACATAAAAACGAAAATTTGTCAGCGTCGCATAGATACCACTGCTGAAGCTGTGAGTATTATAGTTTTGGCCTGACACACAGAGATTCCCCACCCACACCCCTCCACACCTCCATAAGCGGCAATATTAATTTGAGAGGAGAAATTACCAGAAGCAGCAGGGAGCATCTGCTCTTTACCTGACGACCCAGACCAGAGTTTTTAACATTTCGCTCTCAAACTGGGCACAGAACTGGTCGAGAAGTAGCCGCCGATCACGAATATTTCGGCTTTTGGATACGACACACCGTTTGGCATTTAATGCCACTTGTTCGTG
The DNA here is from genome assembly GCA_023373845.1 of Nibea coibor. NCBI lineage: Eukaryota > Metazoa > Chordata > Actinopteri > Sciaenidae > Nibea > Nibea coibor. The sequence goes on along the minus strand of CM041716.1, from coordinate 23,559,394 downwards.
GGGCTTGATTTGGTTCCTCTCTCCCTCTCTGGGCATTTGCAACTGAAAATATAACAGGTGCTCCTAACTGCTCTGCTGATTAGGGCACAGCAGTTGGTCCTGGTTGCTTGGCAACCTTAAGCCTGCCTGAGGGAGGAGAGAGGGGAGGGGCTATTTTCACTGTTGTTGATGTAATCAATGACTATCAAGGCTACATCTTTAATGTCGGCCATGTTATGCTTCTCTCTCACAGACACAAACAGAGAGGCACACAGACAGTCACGCACACACGCACACACACACACACATATTGCTAAATTCAGCTCATTTAGGACATTACTACTACACTAACCTTCTACAAACTAACGTTCTACTAACCTTTTACAAACCTTCTACAATTTAAACTACTTCTCCTTCTCCTTACTAATTTCTACTATTTATATTTCACAAATTATTACACTACTACTATCTACTAGTTGTTTCAGCTACTTTCACACTTATACTATTCTACCTTTTTCAGCTAATTTCACACTTTATTATGTATTCTACATATTTCAGCTAATTTCACACTTAATTCTATTATTCTACATATTTCAGCTAATTTCACACTTTATTCTACTATTCTACATATTTTAGCTAATTTCACACTTTATTATGCTATTCTACTTTTTTCAGCTAATTTCACACTTTATTATGCTATTCTACTTTTTTCAGCTAATTTCACACTTAATTCTACTATTCTATTTTTTTCAGCTAATTTCACACTTAATTCTACTATTCTACATTTTTCAGCTAATTTCACACTTTATTCTACTATTCTACTTTTTTCAGCTAATTTCAGACATTATTATGCTATTCTACACATTTCAGCTAATTTCACACTTTATCATGCTATTCTACTTTTTTTCAGCTAATTTCACACTTTATTATGCTATTCTACTTTTTTCCAGCTAATTTCACACTTAATTCTACTATTCTACTTTTTTCAGGTAATTTCACACTTTATTATACTCTTCTACTTTTTTCAGCTAATTGGCTTTCTCATGCTTACGCTTTCTTATACTATTCTAATAATTTCTACAGTTCTACCTTTTCATACACATTTCGACAGAATTACACAACATTGTACCACTTCATACTATTCTACTGTTTTCAGCTCATTTCACATTTTTTAGATATGTATTATTTGGCCTTTTCAAGCTTTATTGTGTATAGATGGCTAAAGAGTGACAGGTATGTGGGAACGCCGTGTGACGACGGGCGGCAGAGGGCCCCCACACCGTATTTCCGCAGGAAATGCAGTTTTCTAGTTATTTTTCTTCTTCCGTACGTTTTTCGGCACTCCAAGGATCCTACAAATTTTGTACTACAAAAACAAAACTTATATCACTAGATTCAGCTCATTCAGCACATGCTGGCTTATCAAAAAACTTTTTTCTAATATTAATATTTTACAAATTATTCAACTATTTCTACAAATATTTTCCCATTTGAAATACATTGTACAAACTTCTACAAACTTTTACAAACATTCTACATTTTAAACTACTTCTACTACTACTACAAACTTCATTCAAACTTCAAAATATACACAAGATATTAAACTATTAAACTCGTATTTAACTTTTTTAAAAATCTTTTACCGTTTTTAAACTATGAAGGCTCAAAGGTGAGAAGGGTTTTGATCAAAATTCAGCGTTTATAATGGGTGTGTATTGGACGGAATCTTTTGGGCCACAGTGGATGACATCATCAGCTAGAGTGTGGAGGAGAGAAAAAATCGGTCAAAAAATAAAACGTAAACTGCTCCTGTGGCCACAAATTTCACACTACAGACACGATTTATACATAAAAACGTAGGAAAATTTGTCAGCGTCGCATAGGTACCACTGCTGAACCTGTGAGTATTATAGTTTTGGCCTGACACACAGAGATTCCCCACCCACACCCCTCCACAGCTCCATAAGCGGCAATATTAATTTGAGAGGAGAAATTACCAGAAGCAGCAGGGAGCATCTGCTCTTTACCTGACGACCCAGACCAGAGTTTTTAACATTTCGCTCTCAAACTGGGCACAGAACTGGTCGAGAAGTAGCCGCCGATCACGAATATTTCGGCTTTTGGATACGACACACCGTTTGGCATTTAATGCCACTTGTTCGTGGGGCTTGATTTGGTTCCTCTCTCCCTCTCTGGGCATTTTCAACTGAAAAATAACAGGTGCTCCTAACTGCTCTGCTGATTAGGGCACAGCAGTTGGTCCTGGTTGCTTGGCAACCTGAAGCCTGCCTGAGGGAGGAGAGAGGGGAGGGGCTATTTTCACTGTTGTTGATGTAATCAATGACTATCAAGGCTACATCTTTAATGTCGGCCATGTTATGCTTCTCTCTCACAGACACAAACAGAGAGGCACACAGACAGTCACACACAAATGCACACACACACATGCACACGCACACACACACACATACACATATTGCTAAATTCAGCTCATTTAGGACATTACTACTACACTAACCTTCTACAAACTAACGTTCTACTAACCTTTTACAAACCTTCTACAATTTAAACTACTTCTCCTTCTCCTTACTAATTTCTACTATTTGTATTTTACAAATTATTACACTACTACTATCTACTAGTTGTTTCAGCTACTTTCACACTTATACTATTCTACTTTTTTCAGCTAATTTCACAGTTTATTCTACTATTCTACTTTTTTCAGCTAATTTCACACTTAATTCTACTATTCTGCATATTTCAGCTAATTTCACACTTTATTCTACTATTCTACTTTTTTCAGCTAATTTCACACTTTATTATTCTATTCTACACATTTCAGCTAATTTCACACTTTATTCTACTATTCTACATATTTCAGCTAATTTCACACATTATTCTGCTATTCTACATATTTCAGCTAATTTCACACTTAATTCTACTATTCTACTTTTTTCAGCTAATTTCACACTTTATTATGCTATTCTACTTTTTTCAGCTAATTTCACATTTTATTATGCTATTCTATAAATTTCAGCTACTTTCACATTTTATTATGCTATTCTACACATTTCAGCTAATTTCCCACTTAATTCTACTATCCTACTTTTTTCAGCTAATTTCACACATTATTCTACTATTCTACTTTTTCATCTAATTTCACACGTTATGTAAAATTATTTCAGCTAATTTGTCACTTTATCACACTATTCTACATATTTCACACTTTGTTATACTATTCTAATTACTTCAGCCAATTTCACACTTTCTTATAGTATTCTACTTATTTCCGCTAATTTCACACTTTCTGATAACAGACAAATAGAGAGACACACAGACAGTCACAGACACATGCACACACACACACACACACACCTACTTCCACAAATTCTGTACTACAGAAATAAAAATCATAGTGCTGAATTGAGCTCATTTAAGACATTACTACTACACTAACCTACTAAACTTTTACAAACCTTCTTCAATTTAAACTACTTCTCCTTCTCCTTACTAATTTCTACTATTTATATTTCACAAATTATTATACTACTACTATCTGCTAGTTGTTTCAGCTATTTTCACACTTGTACTATTCTACTTATTTCAGCTAATTTCACACTTTATTCTACTATTCTACTTATTTCAGCTGATTTCACACTTTATGATACTATTCTGCTTATTTCAGCTAATTTCACACTTTATTCTACAATTCTACTTATTTCAGCTAATTTCACACTGTATTCTACTATTTTACTTATTTCAGCTAATTTCACACTTCTACCACTTCAAACTGTTCTACTCATAGACACACATACCTGGCTACTTTCTAAAATTCTACCTTTTCCTACAAATTTCTACAGTATTACACAACATTGTACCACTCCATACTATTCTACTGTTTTTAGCTCATTTCACATTTTTTACACATGCATTGTTTGGCCTTTTCAAGGTTTATTGTGTAAAGATGGCTAAAGAGGGGCAGGAATGTGGGGAGAGAGAGGTGGGGGAACGCCGTGCGACCACGGGCGGCAAAGGGCCCCCACACCGTATTTCCGCAGGAAATGCAGTTTTCTAGTTATTATTATTTTTCTTCTTCCGTACGTTTTTCGGTACCCCAAGGATCCTACAAATTTTGTACTACAAAAACAAAACTTATATCACTAGATTCAGCTCATTCAGCACATGCTGGCTTATCAAAAAACTTTTTTCTAATATTAATATTTTACAAATTATTCAACTATTTCTACAAATATTTTCCCATTTGAAATACATTGTACAAACTTCTACAAACTTTTACAAACATTCTACATTTTAAACTACTTCTACTACTACTACAAACTTCATTCAAAGTTCAAAATGTACACAAGATATTAAACTATTAAACTCGTATTTAACTTTTTTAAAAATCTTTTACCGTTTTTAAACTATGAAGGCTCAAAGGTGAGAAGGGTTTTGATCAAAATTCAGGGTTTATAATGGGTGTGTATTGGACGGAATCTTTTGGGCCACAGTGGATGACATCATCAGCTAGAGTGTGGAGGAGAGAAAAAAATCGGTCAAAAAATAAAACGTAAACTGCTCCTGTGGCCACAAATTTCACACTACAGACACGATTTATACATAAAAACGTAGGAAAATTTGTCAGCGTCGCATAGGTACCACTGCTGAAGCTGTGAGTATTATAGTTTTGGCCTGACACACAGAGATTCCCCACCCACACCCCTCCACAGCTCCATAAGCGGCAATATTAATTTGAGAGGAGAAATTACCAGAAGCAGCAGGGAGCATCTGCTCTTTACCTGACGACCCAGACCAGAGTTTTTAACATTTCGCTCTCAAACTGGGCACAGAACTGGTCGAGAAGTAGCCGCCGATCACGAATATTTCGGCTTTTGGATACGACACACCGTTTGGCATTTAATGTTGTCTGTTCGAGGCCCTTCATTTGCTTTCTCTCTCCCTCTCTCTGGGTATTTCCAACTGAAATTATACCAGGTGCATTAACTGCTCTGCTGATTAGGGCACAGCAGTTGGCCGTGGTTGCTTGGCAACCTTAAGCCTGCCTGAGGGAGGAGAGGGGGGAGGGACTATTTTCACTGTTGTTGATGTATCAAATGCTATATGTTTAATGTCGGCCATTTTATGCTTCTCTCTCACAGACACAAACACAGACAGTAACACACACATGCACACACACACATCTAACTACTTACTACTAGTTGTTTCACCTACTTTCACACTTTTTTCTACTATTCTACTTTTTTCAGCTAATTTCACACTTTTTTCTACTATTCTACTGTTTTCAGCTAATTTCACACTTTATCATGCTATTCTACATTTTTCAGCTAATTTCACACATTATTATGCTATTCTACATATTTCAGCTAATTTCACAGTTTCTTCTACTATTCTACATATTTTAACTAATTTCAAAATTTATTCTACTATTCTACTTTTTTCAGCTAATTTCACACTTTAGTATGCTATTCTACATATTTCAGCTAATTTCACACTTTATTCTACTATTCTACTTTTTTCAGCTAATTTCACACATTATTATGCTATTCTACTTTTTTCAGCTAATTTCACACTTAATTCTACTATTCTACTTTTTTCAGCTAATTTCACACTTTATTATACTATTCTAATTACTTCAGCTAATTTCACACTTTCTGATACTATTTTATTTTTTTCAGCTAATTTCAGATAGAGAGACACACAGTCACACACACATGCACACACATACACACACACACACATCTAACTACTTCCACAAATTCTGTACTAAAGAAATAAAAATCATATCGCTAAATTCAGCTCATTTAGGACATTACTACTACACTAACCTTCTACTAAACTTTTACAAACCTTCTACAATTTAAACTACTTCTCCTTCTCCTTACTAATTTCTACTATTTATATTTCACAAATTATGATACTACTACTATCTACTAGTTGTTTCAGCTACTTTCACACTCATAGTATTCTAATTACTTCAGCTAATTTCACACTTTATTCTACTATTCTACTGTTTTCAGCTAATTTCACACATTATTATGCTATTTTACATATTTCAGCTAATTTCACACTTTATTCTACTATTCTACCTTTTTCAGCTAATTTTACACAATAATATGCTACGCTACTTTTTTCAGCTAATTTCACACTTTATTCTACTATTCTACTTTTTTCAACTAATTTCACACATTATTATGCTATTCTACATATTTCAGCTAATTTCACACTTCATTCTATTATTCTACTTTTTCATCTAATTTCACACTTTATTCTACTATTCTACTTACTTCAGCTAATTTTACACTTTATTATACTATTCTAATTACTTCAAGTAATATCACACTTTATTCTATATTCTACTTATTTCAGCTAAATTTACACTTTATTATACTGTTCTACATATTTCACACTTTCTTATGCTATTCTAATTACTTCAGCTAATTTCACACTTTCTTATACTATTCCAACATTTTCTACAATTCTACCTTTTCATACAAATTTCTACAGTATTACACAACATTGTACCACTTCATACTATTCTACTGTTTTCAGCTCATTTCACATTTTTTAGATATGCATTGTTTGGCCTTTTCAAGCTTTATTGTATACAGACAGCGAAAGAGTGACAGGTACGTGGGAACGCCGTGCGACGACGGGCGGCAAAGGGCCCCCACACCGTATTTCCGCAGGAAATGCAGTTTTCTAGTTATTTTTCTTCTTCCGTACGTTTTTCGGTACCCCAAGGATCCTACAAATTTTGTACTACAAAAACAAAACTTATATCACTAGATTCAGCTCATTCAGCACATGCTGGCTTATCAAAAAACTTTTTTCTAATATTAATATTTTACAAATTATTCAACTATTTCTACAAATATTTTCCCATTTGAAATACATTGTACAAACTTAAAATCTTTCTACAAAACTTCTACAAACATTCTACATTTTAAACTACTTCTACTACTACTACAGACTTCATTCAAACTTCAAATTGTACACAAGATATTAAACTATTAAACTCGTATTTAACTTTTTTAAAAATCTTTTACCGTTTTTAAACTATGAAGGCTCAAAGGTGAGAAGGGTTTTGATCAAAATTCAGGGTTTATAATGGGTGTGTATTGGACGGAATCTTTTGGGCCACAGTGGATGACATCATCAGCTAGAGTGTGGAGGAGAGAAAAAATCGGTCAAAAAATAAAACGTAAACTGCTCCTGTGGCCACAAATTTCATACTACAGACACGATTTATACATAAAAACGTAGGAAAATTTGTCAGCGTCGCATAGATACCACTGCTGAAGCTGTGAGTATTATAGTTTTGGCCTGACACACAGAGATTCCCCACCCACACCCCTCCACACCTCCATAGGCGGCAATGTTAATTTGAGAGGAGAAATTACCAGAAGCAGCAGGGAGCATCTGCTCTTTACCTGGCGACCCAGACCAGAGTTTTTAACATTTCGCTCTCAAACTGGGCACGGAACTGGTCGAGAAGTAGCCGCCGATCACGAATATTTCAGCTTTTGGATACGACACACCGTTTGGCATATTTCGCCACGTCTTCGCAGCCCTTCATTTGCTTTCTCTCTCCCTCTCTCTGGGTATTTCCAACTGAAATTATACCAGGTGCATTAACTGCTCTGCTGATTAGGGCCCAGCAGTTGGTCCTGGTTGCTTGGCAACCTTAAGCCTGCCTGAGGGAGGAGAGGGGGGAGGGGCTATTTTCACTGTTGTTGATGTATCAAATGCTATATGTTTAATGTCAGACATTTTATGCTTCTCTCTGACAGACACAAACACAGACAGTAACACACACATGCACACACACACACACATCTAACTACTTACTACTAGTTGTTTCACCTACTTTCACACTTATACTATTCTACTTTTTTCAGCTAATTTCACACTTTTTTCTACTATTCTACTTTTTTCAGCTAATGTCACACTTTTTTCTACTATTCTACTGTTTTCTGCTAATTTCACACTTTATTATGCTATTCTACATTTTTCAGCTAATTTCACACATTATTATGCTATTCTACATATTTCGGCTAATTTCACAGTTTCTTCTACTATTCTACATATTTTAACTAATTTCACACTTTATTCTACTATTCTAATTACTTCAGCTAATTTCACAATTTATTCTACTATTCTACTTTTTTCAGCTAATTTCACACTTTATTATGCTATTCTACCTTTTTCAGCTAATTTCACACTTTATTCTACTATTCTACTTTTTTCAGCTAATTTCACACTTTATTATGCTATTCTACTTTTTTCAGCTAATTTCACACTTTAGTATGCTATTCTACATATTTCAGCTAATTTCACACATTATTATGCTATTCTACTTTTTTCAGCTAATTTCACACTTAATTCTACTATTCTACTTTTTTCAGCTAATTTCACACTTTATTATACTATTCTAATTACTTCAGGTAATTTCACACTTTCTGATACTATTTTATTTTTTCAGCTAATTTCAGATAGAGAGACATTCAGACAGTCACACACGCATGGACACACATACACACACACACACACACACACATCTAACTACTTCCACAAATTCTGTACTACAGAAATAAAAATCATATCGCTAAATTCAGCTCATTTAGGACATTACTACTACACTAACCTTCTACTAACCTTTTACAAACCTTCTACAATTTAAACTACTTCTCCTTCTCCTTACTAATTTCTACTATTTATATTTCACAAATTATGATACTACTACTATCTACTAGTTGTTTCAGCTACTTTCACACTCATAGTATTCTAATTACTTCAGCTAATTTCACACTTTATTCTACTATTCTACTTTTTTCAGCTAATTTCACACATTATTATGCTATTCTACATATTTCAGCTAATTTCACACTTTATTCTACTATTCTACATATTTCAGCTAATTTCACACATTATTATGCTACTCTACTTTTTTCACCTAATTTCACACTTTATTCTACTATTCTACTTTTTTCAGCTAATTTCACACATTATTATAATATTCTACTTCTTTCAGCTAATTTCACACTTTATTATGCTATTCTACATATTTCAGCTAATTTCACACTTTATTCTACTATTCTACTTTTTTCAGCTAATTTCACACATTATTATGCTATTCTACATATTTCAGCTAATTTCACACTTTATTCTGCTATTCTACTTTTTTCAGCTAATTTCACACATCATTATAATATTCTACTTCTTTCAGCTAATTTCACACTTTATTCTACTATTCTACTTTTTTCATCTAATTTCACACTTTTCTCTACTATTCTACATTTTTCACCTAATTTCACACATTATTATGCTATTCTACATATTTTGGCTAATTTCACACTTTATTCTACTATTCTACTTTTTTCAGCTAATTTCACACATTATTATGCTATTCTACATATTTCGGCTAATTTGACACTTTATTCTACTATTCTACTTTTTTCAGCTAATTTCACATTTTTTCTACTATTCTACATTTTTCAGCTAATTTCACACATTATTATGCTATTCTACATATTTCGGATAATTTCACATTTTCTTCTACTATTCTACCTTTTCATCTAATTTTACACTTTATTCTACTATTCTACTTACTTCAGCTAAATTTACACTTTATTATACTATTCTACATATTTCACACTTTGTTATACAATTCTAATTACTTCAGCTAATTTCACGCTTTCTTATACTATTCTAACATTTTCTACAATTCTACCTTTTCATACAAATTTCTACAGTATTACACAACATTGTACCACTTCATACTGTTCTACTGTTTTCAGCTCATTTCACATTTTTTAGATATGCATTGTTTGGCCTTTTCAAGCTTTATTGTATACAGACGGCGAAAGAGTGACAGGTATGTGGGAACGCCGTGCGACGACGGGCGGCAGAGGGCCCCCACACCGTATTTCCGCAGGAAATGCAGTTTTCTAGTTATTATTTTTCTTCTTCCGTACGTTTTTCGGTACCCCAAGGATCCTACAAATTTTGTACTACAAAAACAAAACTTATATCACTAGATTCAGCTCATTCAGCACATGCTGGCTTATCAAAAAACTTTTTTCTAATATTAATATTTTACAAATTATTCAACTATTTCTACAAATATTTTCCCATTTGAAATACATTGTACAAACTTCAAATCTTTCTACAAAACTTCTACAAACATTCTACATTTTAAACTACTTCTACTACTACTACAGACTTCATTCAAACTTCAAAATGTACACAAGATATTAAACTATTAAACTCGTATTTAACTTTTTTAAAAATCTTTTACCGTTTTTAAACTATGAAGGCTCAAACGTGAGAAGGGTTTTGATCAAAATTCAGCGTTTATAATGGGTGTGTATTGGACGGAATCTTTTGGGCCACAGTGGATGACATCATCAGCTAGAGTGTGGAGGAGAGAAAAAATCGGTCAAAAAATAAAACGTAAACTGCTCCTGTGGCCACAAATTTCACACTACAGACACGATTTATACATAAAAACGTAGGAAAATTTGTCAGCGTCGCATAGGTACCACTGCTGAAGCTGTGAGTATTATAGTTTTGGCCTGACACACAGAGATTCCCCACCCACACCCCTCCACAGCTCCATAAGCGGCAATATTAATTTGAGAGGAGAAATTACCAGAAGCAGCAGGGAGCATCTGCTCTTTACCTGACGACCCAGACCAGAGTTTTTAACATTTCGCTCTCAAACTGGGCACAGAACTGGTCGAGAAGTAGCCGCCGATCACGAATATTTCGGCTTTTGGATACGACACACCGTTTGGCATTTAATGTTGTCTGTTCGAGGCCCTTCATTTGCTTTCTCTCTCCCTCTCTCTGGGTATTTCCAACTGAAATTACACCAGGTGCATTAACTGCTCTGCTGATTAGGGCCCAGCAGTTGGTCCTGGTTGCTTGGCAACCTTAAGCCTGCCTGAGGGAGGAGAGGGGGGAGGGGCTATTTTCACTGTTGTTGATGTATCAAATGCTATATGTTTAATGTCGGCCATTTTATGCTTCTCTCTCACAGACACAGACAGTAACACACACATGCGCGCGCACACACACACACACACACACATCTAACTACTTACTACTAGTTGTTTCAGCTACTTTCACACTTTATTCTACTATTCTACTTTTTTCAGCTAATTTCACACTTTATTATACTATTCTACTTTTTTCAGCTAATTTGACAATTTATTATACTATTCTACATGTTTCACACTTTATTCTACTATTCTACTTTTTTCAGCTAATTTCACACTTTATTCTACTATTCTACTCATTTCAGCTAATTTTTCACTTTGTTACACTATTCTACATATTTCACACTTCGTTACTATTCTAATTACTTCAGCCAATTTCACACTCTCTTATACTATTCTACTTATTTCCGCTAATTTCACACTTTATTCTACTATTCTACTTTTTCATCTAATTTCACACTTTATTCTACTTTTTCATCTAATTTCACACATTATTCTACTATTCTACTTTTTTCAGCTAATTTCACACCTTATGGTACTATTCTACTTATTTCAGCTAATTTCACACATTGTTATGCTATTCTACTTATTTCAGCTAATTTCACACTTTATTATACTATTCTACTTTTTCAGATAATTTCACACTTTATTCTACTATTCTGCTCATTTCAGCTAATTTCACACTTTATTATGCTATTCTACTTTTTTCAGCTAATTTCATAAATTATTATGCTATTCTACTTTTTTCAGCTAATTTCACATTTTTATTATACTATTCTGCCTTTTTCAGCTAATTGGCTTTGTTATACTATTCTAATACAATTCTACCTTTTCATACAAATTCCTAAAGAAATTCACAGCATTGTACCACTTCATACTGTTCTATTCATAGACACATACCTGGCAACTTCCTAAAATTCTACCTTTACATACAAATTTCTACAGTATTACACAACATTGTACCACTTCATGCTATTCTACTGTTTTCAGCTCATTACACATTGTTTAGATATGTATTATTTGGCCTTTTCAAGGTTTATTGTGTAGAGATGGCTAGAGAGTGGCAGGAATGTGGGGAGAGTTGCTTGGCAACCTTAAGCCTGCCTGAGGGAGGAGAGGGGGGAGGGGCTATTTTCACTGTTGTTGATGTATCAAATGCTATATGTTTAATGTCGGCCATTTTATGCTTCTCTCTCACAGACACAAACACAGACAGTAACACAGGCATGCACACACACACATCTAACTACTTACTACACTGCAAATTATTTCATTCTTACCAAGAAAAATAAACTTAGATTCAGAAGTGCTAGATATTTTGTCTTGTTTTAAGACTTAATTTCTTATTTTAAGTGTTCAATTTTACACTATAATTTTATATCAAGCAAAACTTACCCTTTTTTTCCCGAATAGGCAGGAAATCTTAAAATGAGGTGAAAACCTCTTAAAATAAGATAATCCAAGACAATTTACATCTGTCGACCAAAGTCTCATCAAAATAAATCTTGTTTTAAGATTCAGTAACAAATTAAACTTGCTTGATTCATGAGTCAGACAAAAAACATCTGAAAAACAGAATTTATTGCTCTGATTTCAAGTAGGCCTACAGTAGATGATGACCAACAAAACAGGCACATGCAGGAAACACAAAAACATAACAGGCAAACTCTGTCACTCAACACATGATAAAAATAGTTATTGATCCTCCATATAAAAGGCAGGGTCCGTGATTGTACTTTTCTTTTTTGCAATTTTTGCAAAGTTATTTGAAATCCTTCACATAAAACACTCACAGTCACTAAACTGAAAGAACTGATATGAAAATGAAATATGTCAATCATCTGTGGAACAAACAGGGCTTGAGAAAGTATCAAATCATTTGTCAGACTAGCTTGTCCCATTGGACAGATGCATGTCACTCAAGTGGTTTTACTCAACTATTGGAAGAAAGGGCAGATGCATGTCAATCAAATGGTCATACTCAACCATTGGAGGAACGGGGCAGAAACCTGGGTGGGACCATTGTCAAAGAGAATTGAGAATTGAAAATCCCAGACCCTGCCTTTAATGTCTGTGGGCAATAATGTCATTGAGACTATATTTTATTGCCACAAAGGTACTGTCTTTAAAACAAACTGGAAAATAGGAAATGTAGTCTATTAGTTCTTTTACAAATTCTGTAGCCTGGGCAACATTAGGAACTGCCACCTCATATGCCAGCAGGTCTGGACTCAGATTCAGTGTTTCGTAACGCTGGTACTCAAAAGTGATAAAAGAGGAATCTATCAAAAAGATGTCTCTTATCAGTCCAAACACTGGGAAAACACCATCTACATCTACGATAATCATAGATTTCCCACTAATATACTTATTGCCATTGAGGACGTACCATTTCACAGAAACAACAGATTGCATGACCTCTACGCCTAAAAAATCTTTAACTTTTCTTTTAACATAATCAACATTTTTGACAGCAGAGACAGGCCCCGATTCTCTTTCACTAGCAAAAATTGGATGCTCAATGCCTATTTCATTTTCACAACATTCAAGGAACTGATTATGGTTTGCAAGCGATTTACATACATTTTTGAAATTTAACTTGGATGCCCATTGCTTAAAATAGCTATGCTTAGCCTCAAATCGCATACACATACTTCTTATTAAAGGACCTAAAGATATGATTTGGGTAGGCAGATGTAGCATGTAATGCTGCTTGGGAATTATATTGGCTTCAGGAAATAGTTCTTTGAACTGATGCAGATGTTGCTCAATCAAATGTCTGAGCTGTAATACAGTTTGTAATGAAATAATAGGAGCAAGGACAATTTGAACAATCTGAATTAACTTGAGAATAAATTGCACATACTCATTGTCAATACCATTCAAAACAAAAGGTATTATTCTCAAAAGCACTAACATTTGTCCACATGACTGTTTTAATTTATTGTCATTAGCAGCTAAAGTGCTGACGCTAATAGGGCATGGCTTATCTCTTATATCCAGAGGTGAGTAAGGAAAATTTAAGATAGCCGAGTTAATCTGATCCAATTCCATCTGCCCTGACAGAATCAGGTTTTTCAATACAAGCTTTAATTCCATGGGAGCAACACCTTCAAAAAGTACGTGCATCACATCCTGTGGAGTCTGGTTGATCAGGTTAAATATTGGAAAATCAACTAATATGCTTCTTCTGTTAATCCCATAAGTGGTTTTGAGGGATGCTCTCAATGTGTCTGTGCTTGCTTTCTCTATCTCAAGACACTGTCTGATGTGCTTTTCTAAAGTTCTTGCAGTGAATTTATTCTCCTCAAAAATACTTTGCATATCATCAAAACAACATTCACAATGTCTACATTTGCTATAGGCAAAACCGACACCTTGTTTAAATCCAGCAAGGTCATGTTGTGCGAGTGTGTCTCCACACACGGCTATCACAGCACCAAACAACTCAATTTCACCATTTGGGGTTTCAATCCTAACACCATTGTAAAGAAGTGTCAGATCTTTTAGGATTCTTTTAAGTATAACATCAACACCCCATTGGGCAACATCATTTGCCTTGGCAATTGCAAGGAGTCTTATTGCAGCCAACTTGGACCTAAATTTTGGATCAATGTTCCCTAAAGTATAATAAAACATCAATAATTTATTTGCAGAGGCATGGGGGCCTAAAGGGTTACATATTTCAATTTCATCGCTGTACAATAGTATTTGCAATGCGTTTGGCCTTTGAGAATATAGTGGATGGGATGTAAAAAGGGCTCCATCTGTAAAATCATACAAGAATCCCACTCTACTTTTTTGTGGAACAGTGGTCAACATGGTGAAGATTCTAGAATTTGTCAGTAACTGCCTAAGACTTTCAATGATTGGTATATAGTAAAAGCTTTTATCTTTTAATCCCATGACCCTGGAAACACCACGCTTAACCCAACAAATCTTCTGGGACACTACAACCTCTTCTGGCATTACCGGATTGAATAATTCCTGGATGGTTTTGTTCTGTCCATATGCTGTGGTTGAGAAAGGATCGATGAATGTATCAAATGTAGCCAAAGCCGCATCTTGGAGCTGAGCATGTGTAGAATCTGGATTGTCTTCAAACACCCTCATGGTTCTCTCCCTTAGCGTGTCAAGGAGAACAGCTTGGTACTGTTGCACCCCTGAGATGACTCTGTTGACAGATCTCTGTGAAAGTATTGAAAAAAACATTACCCTCTGATATATTGCTAAAAGGCTCATGGTTAACATTAAAATGTGGAAATGAATTATTATGGTTTGCCTAAACATTGTTTCAAGGAATTATTTACAGTTATGATAATATTAAAGTATCCATCAAGACAAATTTACCTTTGGCAAGTGACACTCTTCTCGGACGCTGATGCTGAATGCTGCTGCAGATCTTACAACATCAGGTCTGGCTCTGGATGTCATAGCAACAGCTCCCTCCTTCAGAGAGTGATGAGCATACATATAGACACAATATTTTTTTCTTTAAGTGAAAAGTTTTTTTTTTCAAGATTATAAATTAGACTACAACAATGAAGTTTGTGTGTAAAACTGACTCAGACCGAAGTATCAACAAGCAAGTAATCAGCTCTAATTACATACTTTATTTACAATTAAAGCACATAAATAACGCGGTCTATGACAAAATGTTTCTATGCAGTATAGCCTATGTCAATTACCCTCTACAGTCGAAAAGATTTTGTCCTTATGAAGAACAGTGTGCCATAATGCAGGGCTAATGGACGAACTAATGGACGAGGACAAAGAGGAAATTTATTTTAATCATTCATTTGCCTCATCGGTCTTGGACCTGACCATCTGTATCATCTACAACAGGGGTGCCCACACTTTCAAGCCTCGCGAGCTACTTTCCATATGACCGAGTCGAAGTGATCTACCGGTGGTGGTGACGGTGGGGGGGGGGGCACGTGCAGAAACGAGAAATCAGATTAGCTGTCATGTATGTCAATCAAATGCCAAATGTCATAGAGAGGGAGGATGATCAACATGGGCTGCACCGCAGCACTTTTACAGGTAAACATGGATGTCAATCAAGTGGCAAACTCCACTGGGAGGAGGGACAATTACGGCATTTGACTTAGGTGTGGCGGCGGGCGCGCGATGAACGGCCCACCATACCGGCAGCAGCGGCTGCGGCTGTGGGCGTGCGCGAGCGCGTGCGCGGGGTGGACGGCTCCGCGATCGACTGGAACATGTCTGGCGATCGACCGGTAGCTCGCGATCGACGTATTGGGCACCCCTGATCTACAGTATATCCAAGGTAAGTGTGAAGTTTGTTCGGACAATTGAGCGTAAAACGTGTAGGCTACTGTCTAAATGGAATAGAAAGCGTCCCTCAAAATTACGTTAATGTTAACGTTTGTGTGAGTTAAAATGAAATTAATCACACCACAATTATCACACCTAATTAAGTCAGCAGCATCATACAGAGAGCAAATTAAATACTGCGGGTAAACCCTCAGAGGTCAAAATAAATGGAATTGTAAAAACTTACGGACTCGAGGCTGCCTACAGCATCCGGCTCCCGTGCCGGTTCAGGTAGAGAGGTATCAGGTGCGACGGCCACAGTGCTGTCCGCTGCAGGAGTGTTACAGCTGCCAAAAACTGACACACCAAATGTTTCCTGTCCCAAAGAGCGAGATGAGGGCATCGTGGTCGTACTGCATCCACTTGGTGGGCACCCAGTCCTAAAATACTGAAGGTGCGTCCGCTTAATGTGGCGATAGAAGGAATTGAAAACTCTGAAGTCCTGTTCACATCCATCAATTCCACAGTAAACCCAAAAATCCGGGCTGCGACTGTGACTTGCGTTAATGTGGCTCAGTAAGACTTTAAGACTTAGCGCAACAAAGACGAGACATATCATACACCTCCACGCCGCCATGGTGTCAGATTGTTAATGCTGCACTTAGTTGCTTAGTTTACGCGGGATGTCGCTGGCTGATGACCCTAAGGTCAAGGTGGATGGAGCGCTCATGTTATTATTTGTAATTATTATTTTAACAGAAAACTTGTCCAGTTACATGTTATGTAATTTGGATGTTTTTATTATTATTATTATTATTTTAATTGATAAATTAATACATAATATTTTCTGCGCATCCTCAGTTCATGTCCGCCAACGGTCCCACGTCAATGACGTCGGTGCAAGCGCCAGTGAGTGAAGCGGTATTCGCGGTTCGAGCACATGTGAAATTTGAGGAACAGTTGCCCAAGGTCAGTAAGGTTATAATATAACTTAATATGATATTATATTAGAATGTTGTATAATCTTGTTTAATATTATTTGCCAAAATCATAGTTTTTGGAGAGGATTGCTTGGATGGTTACCGATTTTCAACAGTTATCAATTGTCCTCCACTGGGCTAATTGCTTAGCAATCTGGTTGATGTTAGCCTATATGCTTATCGTTCATATATCACTTGGTCAACAATAAAATATCCTTATTATTGTTCAGTAATGCTCAAGTATAGCTTTGTTTTGCGAATAACGAGTAACATTATTGATTATGGTCGCTAAGGTTTGGGACTTTTAAAATATGGGTCCCCAGATTAAACGGTTTGGCAAACGTGTAGAACTTGCACCTTGCATGCTAAAGAATTCTGTTTTCCTCTGTGTTTTTGCTAGGTAGCCCTGTTTGTCCATGAAACCAGAATGGATACATTTTACAATGCCACGTTGTCGGTCTTGGAGGGTAAGTCACAAATAAAGTTATAGGTCACGTAATGAAATTATTAATGGACCGTGGGCACGCAGTATGTAATGTCCCAGAAGCACCTCTGTGTCGTTTGTTCTCCGTGTAATGGCGGCCAGCCATGTGCTCAAAACCAAAAGTAAGAGTTACACGTGAAATGTGTAATGATTTCGACAAGACAGCATAAGCTAAAACATAAATGTATTTGTGTGTTGTAGTTTTAAAGCTTATGGTAAGTTAGTGCAAGACCTAAAGTGAGAGTTTATGCAGGCAAGGAAAGTGAAAGCAGAATGTGTGAAATAAAGGAAAGGATGAAAAAAAATTAAGATCTCGTGGCATCCATTTTCTTTGTTCACCTCACCTAGCTGTTTATGCGCTGGATAACGGAGTAGCCATGCACTTAGTGAGGCCAGTACATATAGTAAGCTAGAATGTTATGCAGACATATCAGTTGTGTAGTGGAGTTATGGTTTACATTCTAAAGGAAGGCAACGTGATAAACTCACTATATTCCTCGCCGATTTTCGTTGTTAGCAAGTGCTATTAGTCTGATTTTAATTGATTATCAATGTGAAAGCTAATAACTGGAAAGAAAGTTGTGCCTTGAGATGAACTGTATTCTGAGACTTTTCTGTCCTCGTGCACTCTCCATAAAATGAGGCTACTTATAAACAATAAACTAAACAATAAAATTAGCCCTAAATTGGCGGGGAATATAGTGAGTTTATCACGTTGTCTACCCTATTTCACAAAAATAGACTTCGCCAGAAACGAAGAGGTGCCATGACACAAAGGTGCTTCCGGGACATTTCTTGCTACGCGCACAGGGTCCATTGATTATCAGTGCCAAATCTAGCAACCGGAAAGAAAGTATTATATGAAAGGCATTCTGGGACTCTTCCTTCTTTGTGCACATAGCCCATTAGACTTTTCAGCAATTACTACAATTGCAGCCCAAATTTGCTTAATGTTTTAAATTGATTATTTTAGTTAATGTAAATTTAATAATTCTGATCAAATGTGAATTGCACACATAATATGCTAGCAGTCCTTAAAATTGCCATGTCCCCTCATTCTGACCCTGTGTGTCAGATTCTGAACTGAAAAATAGCATAGATTGATTATTTTTGGGGATATTAACTGTTTAAGACTGGATATGTGGAAAAAGTGATGATTTTTGACAATTTGGGGCTCCAGATTATGGGAAGAGTTTGTTATTGGCCCATCAGTAACTCCTACATCAGGCCCCTAATAAACCATGTGGGCACTTGATGACTCGAATGAGCTTTTAACCACTTGTACAGTCACACCTTATTTTTTTTCTTTGATTCTAATATACGTTTGTTATTACTTTAGTTGATCAGTAGGTGGCAGTATATGTAATGACAACATATGGGCAGATAGCCCCATATTCAAAGGGCTAGATGATTATGATGGACTTGGAAATCAAAGTTTTTCTAGCTTTAAATGTTTGCTAAAGTGTGACTACCTGTGGTTAAAAGCTCAGTCAAGTGCCCACATGGTTAATTAGGGGCCTGATGTAGGGGTTACTGATGATCATTTTGTCCTGAAGTCATTTTTGAAATGCTCTTATTCCAGTAAGGTCTGAGTGCCCTTAAAGGTATACACTGCCGACTGCGGTTTTTAAGCTATATATCTGCATGAAAGCCAGTGAAACATTGTCAGAGAGAATGTCAGAGAATATTTACTTTGTAGGACGTTTCATGTGATTTCGAACATTCTAAGTGGTTTAAAATAGCATTTTGGACACGGTCTGTGAGAATGCTGGATTACTCCCATTACTTTGCTATGAGGCTCGAGAGGAGAAGAATGCGCTATCTTCCCGAGGCACGAAGTGAGACAATAATCTCTCTGACACAATGTTTGACTTGGGTACATGCAGATATATAGCTTAAAACCCGCAGTCGGCGGTGTATACCTTTAAACCCTTTAATTGCACTGTACAGTTTCCAATTATGTTGGAAAATCATTTGGAACTCCAATACCATACACACTTTCCAAGATCTGGAGCCCCAAAATGTCAAAAGTCTTCATCATGCCAGTTCAGAATCTGATAGACAGGACATGGGAGGGGACATGGAAATTTTAAGCCATGCATCTGTCTTCAAACCAAAGATATGGGTGTGCAAATATGTTTGTTAATTATGTGTGCAATTCAAACACCCGAATAGTGGGCGTGGCACACAAACTTTGGAGGGCCATATCTCTAAAACCGTAAGAGTTGGGATGCATAAACTTGGGATTCTTTCAGTGTGTGCACATGGGGAGGGTGTGGGACAGGAATGACCCTTCATCTTAAAAATATTTCTCATATACAGCTGCCGGTGTTGATGAGGAGGCTTTGAAAGGCCTTAGCCGGGATGATCTGAGGGATCTTTTTCCTGGGACTGGAAATTTTCTCAGAAGAAAGAAACTTTGGGAATTCATCAATCAAAATGTAAACACAAATTGGAATAATTTACTATTAATATTAAATGGTACCATATTGTAATTTTTCCTAATGCATTTTTTTCTTCCTATATAATTCTAATAGTGTGAAAATGCCATGGATCAAGATGCAAGCATTTGCAGTGAAAGCCGGATTATACCCTCAACCAGTTCCATGCCACCATGCCAGCCTCAAGCCTCCACTCCCATATCTGCTGAGAAAACAATGAAAATGCCAGACCCACCACAGTACGTGGTGTTCACAGATTCCGAGTTAGACATGGTGCGTAGTCAGTACTTTGCATTGCTCCGCAATGGAAAGGCAAAGAACTTCGAGATGTCAAAGGATCTATGTTGCAGACTTGTAAGGAATACAGTCACAAGCATGGTTTCAATCTTGCGTGCAAGTCCCATGGGGAATGAAGTAAGATACCCATCCAAACTGGAATTGAGAGTCATGTCACAGAGGATTATTGACTATTACCCTATGTTACGTGATGCTGATTCAAGTATTCCCTATGTAAGTAATATATATTTTTTTAATTTTCCTAAACTGAAACTAAGGACATGTCAGAAACATGACAAACAACTTAACACACATTCTTTCCCCACAGGTGACCATCTACACCAAAATGTACAAGAGACTCCAGAATATGAAATCCCCAAGGAAGAGGCAGGGCCCGGTACCACAAAGAGGAGCAGCCAAGAATCTCTTCAATGCAGAACACCAAGATGTGGATACAGATCGGACAGACACAAGCTGTTCGAGTGATAGTACCGTACTTCTCGATAGCAATGATGACATCAGTGAGGACAACTCCAGTACAGGTGAGCAAATTGTGGGAGATAAAAAAATAATTTTTGGTCTGAGAAATGCTTATGTCTTAATGCTCATGTCATGAAAGTTGTCATGAGTTGTCTTAATTTTTTGAACCAGAGTTCATGGCTAGATATGCACTGTTTCTATATGCATGTTTAAAGTCATCAGGTTTATAATTGTATTGAGTTTTTTGTAGTATTATTATTTCCCAAAAAAGATCCCCCATTACCAGCCAAAACTGTCCCAAGGAAGCGAAAGAGTGGCACCAAAACATCACTGCCATCCGAGTCAGCCTCATGCTCTGCAACCATGACTGATTCTGCTTCAGCGATCATGCCTGCAAAGGATGTTGGTAAGCCCACCTCAGCACACCTCTCAGCCTGTCATCGATGAAAATTAATTATTGGATGGCTCATCTGTATTTTGTAGAATGGTTTTCACTTGGATGAAGCTCAGCAACATTCATATGTCTGTTATTTTTGATTAATGGACGTTTGAATACTATTACAAACCGCTGTCAATGCCACCAGACTTTAAGCCTTTAAATTTTGCTGTTGGCGGTGTTCTAGAATGTCAGCTAAGGAGTTTGAGTACTGCAGTCACTCTGAAGTGATTTTTAATCTCTTAACCCAGTGGTTCCCAACCATTTTTGGCCTGTGACCGCATTTTGACATTAGGAATTTCTGTCGACCCCGTTTGTTTTTGTTGGGTTTCATACTCTTGGGAAGCTAGATATCACCACAACAGACATTTCGACTTTTCTTGTATTCAATGATGTCATGTTGAAGGAAATTTTTATCATGTATTCTCTGCCTTTGTTGTATGTGTCTATAGTTCTGTCTTTAAGGTGCCATTTAGTTTTTTGTACAATATGTTTGAGCCTGAAAGAATACAGTTGATTATAGGCTAATGTAGGCCTATGTGGTGTGGGGTTACTTATCTCTTATTTCAAGACCCCAAGCTTGAAAAAACTGTCCTTACCATTACACTTTCCATGAAAACATGTCGTTATATGTGAATTATTTATTACAGGAGCCAAGCAATAAGAGGGATGACGTTCGGCGAGGCGGCCATTGTCATGGAGTAGCTCCTTTCTGAGGGATTCAAGGGTCCTGCATCCCTCCGTTGTATGCTATTCCACGACAATGACCTTCTCGCCAAATGCTATTCCTTGGTGTCCTAAATAATAATGCATTGTATTTTAACCACACTTTATTTCCCTTGTGTTGTTAAAGTGCTTGCATTAAAATGTCTTGGCACTCCCTTTTTTTGTCATTTCAGTGGGCCAGGACAGTCTCAAGATGCAGGCTAGGCACTACAGAACCTTGAGCAACATGTACAATAAGCCCAACGCAAAACCCAATCAAAGTGATGTAGCACAAATTTTGGACCTTGAATTTGAGGCAAGAAGGGCCTTCATTGATGCAGATGTTACTAGGGAAGAAGACCGACCTACAAAAATCTTCGAGGCATATCCATGTTTCAAAGATGTTCGAAATGTATGTTTATTTGTTTTATTCACTACAAGAACTTGAATTACTGTTTATCCTTGTGTTCTGTGCATTATTAATTGTTAAATGACTTGTGTTCAACACTGTAACAATGCCGTTTTAGGCCATGGATGAGCTGCGGCGCATTGTAGATGGCACCAACAGCAAATACATTGAGGAAGTAAAAGGAAGATGGGCAGAATTCTGCACCAAGGTGCAATTCTACAGCGTGTGGAAGAAAGTGATGAAACCCCCATTCTCCCTAGATGTCCGCAGTGGTAAGTTGCCCTTCTATACAGTCCCACTTAGCAAAAAAAAAAAATTGTAAAAGTTGAAAAGTTGTTTTCCCCCAAAATAGGAATTGTAATTTCAAAGAAAACTAAAACAGCATGTGCAGAAGTATTGGCACCCTTCCTTAAGATTTAAGACGGATTTGGTTGACAGCCTCCAAACATTTCCTATAGCCATCAGCAGACCTCTTGCATTTCTCAGGTGGTATTTTCTCCCACTCCTCCTTTGCTATAAGTTCCAGCTCTTGGACTTTTGTAGAATTCATTCTCCCAATGGCAGATTTCAACTCAACCCAAAGATTCTCAATTGGATTGAGATCAGGACTCATTGCTGGCCATTTCGTCTTTTCTAACCATTCCTGTGTGTTTTTGGATGTGTGTTTGGGGTCTCTGTCTTACAAGAGTACAAGATCGTGGCCTCAAACTGAGCTGACACTGGGCAGGACATTTTGCTCTAAAATCTTCAGATCTTCAGATTTCATAATACATATGACATGGGTAAGGCCTCCAGTCCCAGATGCAGCAAAGCAGCCCCACGGCATTGTGGATCCTCCTGTTGGTAGGGTGTTCATTTCCATTAATGCTTTATTGCCATATCTGTGAATACTGCTTGTGAAAATTGCCAAAAAGCTCCACTTTAGTTTCATCTGTCCATGACACATGTTGCCAGGACTGTGGCTGGTCCAGGTTCACCAGACGGTCCCTTTTGTGTCTTTCTTTTTGGCTTTTTGACAAGCAGTATGTTTACTGATGTTCTAATGAAGCATTCAAGAAAAGAACACCCTACCAACAGTTAAACATGGTGGAGGATCCACAATGCCGTGGGGCTGCTTTGCTACATCTGGGACTGGAGGCCTTACCCATGTCACAGGTATTATGAAATCTGAAGATCAGAAGATTTTAGAGCAAAATGTCCTGCCCCATGTCAGAAAGCTCAGTTTGAGGCCACGATCTTGTACTCCAGCAAGACAGAGACCCAAAACACACAGGAATGGTTAGAAAAGATGAAATGGATTGTTTAAAAATGGTCAGCAATGAGTCCTGATCTCAATCCAATTGAGAATCTTAGGGTTGAGTTGAAATCGGCCATTGGAAGAATGAATTCCACAAAAGTCCAAGAGCTGGAACTTATAGCAAAGGAGGAGTGGGAGAAAATACCACCTGAGAAATGCAAGAGGCCTGCTGATGGCTATAGGAAATGTTTGGAGGCTGTCATTGCTGCCAAAGGGTGTCCAACCAAATTTTAAGGAGGGGTGCCAATACTCATGCACATGCTGGTTTCCAGTTTTCAGTTACTTTAGACTTGCTATTAAAAGATTTTGGTCATGTAAATTGTGCCCATTTTCATTTATTTTTGGAGATATTACAAAGATTGTGAATAAAATTAAGGGGTGCCAATACTGCTAAGTGGGACTGTATGTGTAAGTATTGAATGATATTTATACAACAACCATTCTGTTCATCTTTCAATTCTTTAGTGGAGTTCACACTTGCCCTCTTCGATATGCTTCCGTCCCTCTTCCCCTCACCAACTTCACCACCAAAGAAACTTTCAGTGTCTGAGGCACTTATTCATATCCTGAAGGTAAGAAAATTATTGCATTTCTAAACCTGAATTTAATTTACTAATGGTCAAGGCATTGGTAGCATTACAATTTAATCTAAAAATGATGATGCACTTTCGAAACATTTTTATTTCTTGGTCTCAGTACACTTTCTTTTTTTTTTATGTTCCAGTCAGGTGAAGACCCTACCCTCTACCTCGAGAAGCGTCCTCTCTGCTCCCCAGTGTTGTTGTTTGACGGCTCAACCACCATCGTTGCAGTTGGCAATGTGCCTGTCACCACCCTTCCACAGGAAGACTTGTGCGAAGGAATGTTAACCCTAATGGCGTACTATTACACACTCCATCTAACATACCCCAAATGCATCGCAACACTACTGTCTGTTGTGCAAACCGAGGTAATTGCTGATGCAATACACGATCAGGATTCCACAAGTTCATACAAAAAAGCCATGGCTGAGTGGAAATCATTCATTCACTAACAAGTAGGGTGGAGAAGTATCCCTAGGGTGCCTTATACAGTACTTTTGGGTAACAGTTCACTATACGGGTACGTTCATAACACATTCATAATAGCATTCATGAACAACATGAAGCATTCATGACTGAGTTCATGTTTCATGAATCAGTCATGAATACAAGTGCAGTTCATGACAGCTGTTATGAATGTGTTATGAACACACCCATATGGTTAAGTGTTACGTAGTTTTGTTTTAACTGGATGCCTCTATCGTTAGTTGAAATGTTAAAATATCAGTTGGTAGCTTTGGCATGTACAGTTTTGTGTTATACCTGAAAACAATGGCTGATGCAAATGTTAAGCAGTCATGTGAGTTAGGGCTTGCTTACACGTATCTAGATAATTTCATATAACGGATATTTTTTTATGCGTTTTTTTTTTGTTGTTGTTTGTTTAAATTTAATTTTAATTTACACGTATCCAGTGGAATGTTGATAACATTATTTTTAAAAATCTCCACTGAAGACCATTTTAAAAAATCTCTGAGGTTGCTCAGTCTCCGTTTAGATGTAAACGAGAGGCCAAATGCATAAAAAAATATCCGTTTATAAAAATATCTAGATATGTGTAAACAAGCCCTTAGCTGTGCCTTACAGTTTTTTGTAGGACTTGTAGGACCAAGTCAATGGAGAAGTTCAGTGTGAATTAATCTAAAGCTCTGTTCAAGGTCACTAAATGCCATCTGTAAGAAAGAGAGAAAACACTTGACCCTTGAAAGTTTAATAAATGTTGATTGTTTTCACAGTCATTTGGGTGGTTGTTTCTGTAAGATGTAAATTCAAGCTTTAGGTTTTGGTTTAGATATAAGATGATCAGCCTTTCAAGATTAACCTGCTTTGATTAAAACAGAGCTGTCACTAACACTACAGTATTTTTCTCTAAATTTAATATTTTTCCTAATCTTAATTTACTTAAATTAAGAAAAAAAAAAGATGTAATTGCTTGTATTTAGTATATTTCACTCATTTTGAGGCTGTAAAAAGTTACTTTGTAAGTTCATATTAATATAAAACCAGGATTTTATGCTTATATTGAGTATATTTTACTTATTTTCATGCTGAAAAAAAGTTCATTTCTAAGTAATCTCAATTTAAAACCAGCATTTTATGCTTATATTTAGTATATTTCACTTATTTCCATGCTGTAAAAAGTTATTTTTTTCAGTAATTTCATCTTAAAACCAGCATGTTTGGCTTATTACAAACCTTCTTAATGCCTCAGTACACATCTTTATTTTAAGATTTAACTATCTTATTTTAAGTAATCTAGTCAAGTGAAATTATCTTGCTGCATGGACAGATAATTTCACTTGTTTTGCATACCTTTTCCCTCAGATTTAGTGTTTTTATCTTGTTTTTAGACCCCCCTTTTTTGCAGTGTACTAGTTGTTTCACCTACTTTCACACTTATACTATTCTACTTTTTTCAGCTAATTTCACCACTTATTTCTACTATTCTACTGTTTTCAGCTAATTTCACACTTTATCATGCTATTCTACATTTTTCAGCTAATTTCACACATTATTATGCTATTCTACATATTTCAGCTAATTTCACAGTTTCTTCTACTATTCTACATATTTTAACTAATTTCACAATTTATTCTACTATTCTACTTTTTTCAGCTAATTTCACACTTTAGTATGCTATTCTACATATTTCAACTAATTTCACACTTTATTCTACTATTCTACTTTTTTCAGCTAATTTCACACATTATTATGCTATTCTACTTTTTTCAGCTAATTTCACACTTTTTTCTACTATTCTACTTACTTCAGCTAATTTTACACTTTATTCTACTATTCTACCTTTTTCAGCTAATTTTACACAATATTATGCTACTCTACTTTTTTCAGCTAATTTCATACTTTATTCTACTATTCTACTTTTTTCAGCTAATTTCACACTTTTTTCTACTATTCTACTTTTTTCAACTAATTTCACACATTATGCTATTCTACTTTTTTCAGCTAATTTCACACATTATTATACTATTCTACATATTTCAGCTAATTTCACACTTCATTCTATTATTCTACTTTTTCATCTAATTTCACACTTTATTCTACTATTCTACTTACTTCAGCTAATTTTACACTTTATTATACTATTCTAATTACTTCAGCTAATATCACACTTTATTCTATATTCTACTTATTTCAGCTAAATTTACACTTTATTATACTATTCTACATATTTCACACTTTCTTATGCTATTCTAATTACTTCAGCTAATTTCACACTTTCTTATACTATTCCAACATTTTCTACAATTCTACCTTTTCATACAAATTTCTACAGTATTACACAACATTGTACCACTTCATACTATTCTACTGTTTTCAGCTCATTTCACATTTTTTAGATATGCATTGTTTGGCCTTTTCAAGCTTTATTGTATACAGACAGCGAAAGAGTGACAGGTATGTGGGAACGCCGTGCGACGACAGGCGGCAAAGGGCCCCCACACCGTATTTCCGCAGGAAATGCAGTTTTCTAGTTATTATTTTTCTTCTTCCGTACGTTTTTCGGTACCCCAAGGATCCTACAAATTTTGTACTACAAAAACAAAACTTATATCACTAGATTCAGCTCATTCAGCACATGCTGGCTTATCAAAAAACTTTTTTCTAATATTAATATTTTACAAATTATTCAACTATTTCTACAGATTTTCCCATTTGAAATACATTGTACAAACTTCTACAAACTTTTACAAACATTCTACATTTTGAACTACTTCTACTACTACTACAAACTTCATTCAAACTTCAAAATGTACACAAGATATTAAACTATTAAACTCGTATTTAACTTTTTAAAAAATCTTTTACCGTTTTTAAACTATGAAGGCTCAAAGGTGAGAAGGGTTTTGATCAAAATTCAGCGTTTATAATGGGTGTGTATTGGACGGAATCTTTTGGGCCACAGTGGATGACATCATCAGCTAGAGTGTGGAGGAGAGAAAAAATCGGTCAAAAAATAAAACGTAAACTGCTCCTGTGGCCACAAATTTCACACTACAGACACGATTTATACATAAAAACGTAGGAAAATGTGTCAGCGTCGCATAGGTACCACTGCTGAAGCTGTGAGTATTATAGTTTTGGCCTGACACACAGAGATTCCCCACCCACACCCCTCCACAGCTCCATAAGCGGCAATATTAATTTGAGAGGAGAAATTACCAGAAGCAGCAGGGAGCATCTGCTCTTTACCTGACGACCCAGACCAGAGTTTTTAACATTTCGCTCTCAAACTGGGCACAGAACTGGTCGAGAAGTAGCCGCCGATCACGAATATTTCGGCTTTTGGATACGACACACCGTTTGGCATTTAATGTTGTCTGTTCGAGGCCCTTCATTTGCTTTCTCTCTCCCTCTCTCTGGGTATTTCCAACTGAAATTATACCAGGTGCATTAACTGCTCTGCTGATTAGGGCACAGCAGTTGGCCGTGGTTGCTTGGCAACCTTAAGCCTGCCTGAGGGAGGAGAGGGGGGAGGGGCTATTTTCACTGTTGTTGATGTATCAAATGCTATATGTTTAATGTCGGCCATTTTATGCTTCTCTCTCACAGACACAAACACAGACAGTAACACAGACATGCACACACACACATCTAACTACTTACTACTAGTTGTTTCACCTACTTTCACACTTATACTATTCTACTTTTTTCAGCTAATTTCACACTTTTTTCTACTATTCTACTTTTTTCAGCTAATTTCACACTTTTTTCTACTATTCTACTGTTTTCAGCTAATTTCACACTTTATCATGCTATTCTACATTTTTCAGCTAATTTCACACATTATTATGCTATTCTACATATTTCAGCTAATTTCACACTTTATTCTACTATTCTACTGTTTTCAGCTAATTTCACACATTATTATGCTATTTTACATATTTCAGCTAATTTCACACTTTATTCTACTATTCTACTTATTTCAGCTAATTTCACACATTATTATGCTATTCTACTTATTTCAGCTAATTTCACACTTTATTATACTATTCTACTTTTTCAGATAATTTCACACTTTATTATGCTATTCTACTTTTTTCAGCTAATTTCATAAATTATGCTATTCTACTTTTTTCAGCTAATTTCACACTTTATTCTACTATTCTACTTTTTTCAGCTAATTTTCATATTTTTATTATACTATTCTGCCTTTTTAAGCTAATTGGCTTTCTTATACTATTCTAATACAATTCTACCTTTTCATACAAATTCCTAAAGAAATTCACAGCATTGTACCACTTCATACTGTTCTATTCATAGACACACATACCTGGCAACTTCCTAAACTTCTACCTTTACATACAAATTTCTATAGTATTACACAACATTGTACCACTTCATGCTATTCTACTGTTTTCAGCTCATTTCACATTGTTTAGATATGTATTATTTGGCCTTTTCAAGGTTTATTGTGTAGAGATGGCTAGAGAGTGGCAGGAATGTGGGGAGAGTTGCTTGGCAACCTTAAGCCTGCCTGAGGGAGGAGAGGGGGGAGGGGCTATTTTCACTGTTGTTGATGTATCAAATGCTATATGTTTAATGTCGGCCATTTTATGCTTCTCTCTCACAGACACAAACACAGACAGTAACACAGACATGCACACACACACATCTAACTACTTACTACTAGTTGTTTCACCTACTTTCACACTTATACTATTCTACTTTTTTCAGCTAATTTCACACTTTTTTCTACTATTCTACTTTTTTCAGCTAATTTCACACTTTTTTCTACTATTCTACTGTTTTCAGCTAATTTCACACTTTATCATGCTATTCTACATTTTTCAGCTAATTTCACACATTATTATGCTATTCTACTTATTTCAGCTAATTTCACACTTCATTCTACTATTCTACTTTTGTCAGCTAATTTCACATATTATGCTATTCTACTTATTTCAGCTAATTTCACACTTTATTCTACTATCCTTCTTATTTCAGCTAATTTCACACTTTATTATACTATTCTACTTTTTTCAGCTAATTTTACACATTATCATGCTATTCTACTTTTTTCAGCTAATTTCACACTTTATTCTACTATCCTTCTTATTTCAGCTAATTTCACACTTTATTCTACTATTCTACTTTTTTTTCAACTAATTTCACACTTTAGTCTACTATTCTACTTTTTTCAGCTGATTTCACGCATTATTATGTTGTTCTACATATTTCAGCTAATTTCACACTTTATTATGGTATTCTACTTTTTTCAGCTAATTTCACACTTAATTCTGCTATTCTACATATTTCAGCTAATTTCACACTTTATTCTACTATTCTACATATTTCAGCTAATTTCACACTTTATTATGCTATTCTACTTTTTTCAGCTAATTTCACACATTATTATGCTATTCTACATATTTCAGCTAATTTCACACTTTATTATGCTATTCTACATTTTTCAGCTAATTTCACACTTTATTATGCTATTCTACTTTTTTCAGCTAATTTCACACTTTATTATGCTATTCTACATATTTCAGCT